>CAOLHI010004977.1:0-89836 GCA_948474755.1 Ctenosaura bakeri | reverse complement strand
TTTTACACATCGTTACCTCTTATAAAGGACTAGAAGCCTTCTTAAAATCCCAGGTTGAAACCCAAAGAAAGCCCTATGTGTGCATGTGAGTAAATACTGCCATATCCAAACTGGCCTCTTCTTCCAATTTGTACCTTCTTACTGAACTGAAGGTCACTATAGAGGATTCCTCAATGTTTTGAAGCAGTGTGGTGAAGCCCCAAAACATTCAGGAAAACTTCCTTCGTAATTTTAGGATTCCAGCCTTTTTTATAATGCTTCCTTTGATAACATACTCAGTTTCCCTACCTCACCCCATGTGCCAAGGGACATAGCATGTGGGAAAATTTACATTACCTTTGTGCTCAACTGTCAGCTGGACTCCTCTCTTTATGGCCACAGATACAATTATTGTCATTATGAGATATAATCCAATTGTGATTAAGTTCATCCACCAGATCACCTGTGAGGGAAAGCCTTGCAGGTAGACAAAGATGCAAAGAAGGTACCATAAAACTATACTGAAACTATTGAGAAGGGATAAAAAGACATGAAGGAATTCAGCCACACCTTTGAGACTAACTGGAAAGAAGACATTTCTCATTTAAGCTTTCTTTTTTTGCAATTAGCCTTGAAAGTACTACTGGATTTCACTATCTCTTCTTATGGACAAACACAAATATTTCTCTGAATACTGAGAAGGGAATGAGAGCAAGAGTGGCGGATAACCGAGAGAAGCTACCCATTCAAGGAAGCCTAATAACCAACGCACCCAAATGGGGAAACCAAAAACAAATTGTACTTACCGGATTTCCCAGCAAATAAACTCTGTAGTCTGTTTCATTGACTCCAGAAAAACGGAGGCCCTATGAAGACAATGATGTCTTTGTCAGAAGCAACTGATAAAAATGTAAGTCATAGGACCTTGTTATGTGCAAAAGACATTTAAAAAAATACTTCCTGTAAAAAACAGATCTTCATCTCATAGTCTTAAAAATGAAGAGACAATCCCAAAATGACAACACTCAAGTGTCATTTTTGCCAATATACCTGATAATTGATGGGCCAATGCCAGGGTTTGGATGTGACTTCATTCTCCTTTGGCTTGAGGCCACTGTTACCCTACAAGAAAAAGGAAAGCTATACTTATTTCTGTTTTCTAAGATTTTCATCAGTTCCCCGTAAATCAGATTTGGCAACTGTGGCCCTCGAGATTTAGCTAGACTGCAACATCCCCAATCCCTCTCCATTTGTTGTGATGACTAGGGCTGCCTGGGAGTTGTAGTCTGACATCTGGAAAGCCCAGCACCCCATTCCTACCTTAAACATCTTCCCTGATATACTTCTATAGACAACTGCATATCTTGCACTTAAGAACGTAAGAGCAACAGCGTCGTATCAGACTACAGTCCTGTCTAGTAAAACATCCTGTATCACAGAGATGTTATGAAACTCATCAGCCAGTACATGAAGACAACAGCCTTTTCCTGTTGTCTTCTCCAAGGACTTGGTTCTCAATCTAAGGTTTGCCATCTTTAAACCAGAAGGTACCATGCAGTAACCACTGACAAACCTACTTGACAAACTTGTACTGGTATACATATTACAGGCCTCTCTTATTGCTAAAGTTTCACTTCTTAGATTAAATTCCTGAAGACAGATTCATACTCTTTTAAATTTTTAGACTAGGGCACGAACAGCTGTGGCTCTTCAAATCTTGCTGGGCCCCCAACTCCCAGGAGCCCTAACCAGCATGCCCAATGGTCAAGGATGATGGGAGCTGCAGACCAACAATCTGAAGGGCCTTATGTTTCAATATAAAGCATCTTCAAATAATTCTTAGTGCCACAAGCGCTAAGTGATAAGTAAGTGCCAGAAGCATATGGAAAACAGCAACAGAAGAAGATGAAATGCATCCCACTCAGAACGTGGAAGCAACAATGCTGGTTTAGACCTATGAGGTTTTCTGGCCAAACCAGAGACAGAGAAGCTTTAGATTCGCTGGTAGGGGAAGAGAGTATAAATTCCACAACAACCAAAGCTAAACATGTCATGTCCCAACTTACTTTTATTTGTTATCTAGAGCCAGGGTGGGGAAAGCGCAACTTGTTGGGCACATGTAACCTGCAAGGCCCTCTTTTGCAGCTCCTGAAGCCCCAAGACCCACACCCATTTTTTTAAAAATAAAATGTTGCTACCATTTTTTTCCCCACTGAAATGGCCAAAATATCTCAGGGCCACTGCAAAATGCTGCAGTTTAGTCCCCACTAACCTGCAAGAATCCTACAATACTCACTTGCCTACCCAAAACTGAAAAAGAATCACAAAAAATCCACAACTAAAATATAAACCAGACCCAACACGATATTAATTCCAGTTGCATCACAAGTAAAACTGCAGCCCCTTGAATGGAATACAAAGGTGACAGTACCTCCCAATTCCCTGCAGTTGTACTCTGCTGATTTACAGCAACAGTAACCATATCAGTATATCAAGAAAGCAGAGGGTCTATCATTTATTTCATCACAGTTTACAGGTACACCCATAACCCTCAACACTAGGAACACTAGACCATATGCATGACATATGGGGCCAAGATCTCTTCAATCTGGCAAAAACCTGTTGGTCATAGCAGGTTTCTGGAATATGCAGCTCCTAAAAACAGAATTTTCCTTAAAAACTCTTTTTTCCAAAACATTTTTTTTCAAATGCATGTTCTCTCTCAGAGGAAACAAATAACAAGGCAAAAGATTGTTATCTATCTCATAATCCTGCTTGTAAGCTTCCCAGAGAGGAACACAGCCAGACCACCAGTGGAGATAGATTGCTGGTGTCTATGGAGATTTTGTGTGATCCAGGAAAGCAGTTTTCAGGTCATTAACTAGCACAAAAGATTACAGGTATAATTCATGTCTTATGAAATCCAAAACCACTATCAGTGTTACAGTTTGCAAAGACTTTTTGCTGCTTGTAAGCTATTGTGGCCTACAGTACTATGGTGCTTGAGCTATATTATCTTCTTGTTGTTGTGTGCCTTCAAGCCAGGGCTTCCCAAATGGTGTATGTGACCTAAAGTGTGTAGATGTATCACCTCCCTGTGCTGAGAAGGACCCCCCTACCTCAGCATTGGAAATCTATGTTATTATTTATAAATCATACATTTTTAAATATATAAAGTTGGGTTCCCATACATTTTGTTATTACAATTTATGTATGTCTCCATATCTGTTATAAGGGGTTAGTTTAACTTCCAGTTTGCTAGTAAAACTGAATTATTAGGTTGCAAAATGATGCATGTCTGAAAAGTATGTCACCAACATGAAAAGTTTGGAAAGCTCTGTTTACGCCATTATAATGAGCCTAAGGCAAATCTATCATGGGGTTTTCTGGGGGCTGAGAGTGTGTGACACACCCAAGGTCACCAGATGGGTGTCCATGGCCAAGCAGGGAACCGAACTCTCATCTTCGGGGTCATAGTCTAATGTTCAAACTACTACACCATATTGGCTCTTTTACATTAACTTATTGGATTATAATAATTATAAGATTACCTGTTTGTCATGTTGACCATAGCAGATGGAATAATGTGATGGAATAATATGGAGAAAATGTGTTCTCACTTCTTATAGTGAGAACAGCCTAAATATCCTAACAGCACCAGATCTCGTCTGATCTTGAAAGCTAAGAAGGGCCAACTCTTGTTAGTAGTTGGATGGAAGACTGCCAATGAATACCAGGTGCTGTAGGCTGTATTTCAGAGGAAGGAGCTCACGTACTCTTCTTTCTTGCCAAATATATTCATATTGCCCTCTAGTGGAAGCAGCTTTAAAAACTGGATACCACAATCCTTATGAAAATACTTCAGAGATATCCCCAAAGTGAAAATGGCTACAGACTTGACCCAATGGTTATTTTCAGTTCTTTATTGTCAACAATGTATATATTGTGGGGGATTTTAACATAACACGCCACTTTTGGTTTCACTCTGGAAAGAAAACACTTTTAATTTAAAGCAGCAAAACTGCTTCCTTCCACATCCACAGAAAGACTAGTATAGGATGTTGAACTATGGCATTTGAAGAAAAGAGCCCAAGTGAAGCATTGACCTCTGAAGTCACCCCTCTCCCTCTCTCTTGCAACAAGGAGGGAAAATAAACCAGAATTCTATTTCACATTAGCAAATTTTTGGCTTCTCATTACAGCAAGGAATCCTGATTTAAAGCTCTAGTCAGTAGCAAAGTAAAACAGTGAAAACGAAATGAAAGGACAGAAGAAGACTACATGAGAGATGGATAGATTCAATCAAGGAAGCCATAACCCTGAGTAGGCAAGACCTTAGCTAGGCTGTAATTACAGGATATCTTGGGGGTCTCTCATCCATAGAGTTTCTATATGTGAAAGCCAACTTAACAGCAATTAACAACAGCAACAAAGCTGGGTTGGCCCATGAGAAATATTCCAATATCCATAGCAGGGCAATTCCTGTATTAAGCCAACCAAAATAGAGTGCAACATTACAACTGCTTGCCACAAAAGAAAGTTAATACTAATTTGTACTCCTATATTTACTTGTTCCCCTATTTATCTTGCAAACATAGCATTTCCCCAGGGAAATCTGATACTCAGCCACGCTGGCAGAAGTATGGAACAAAATAAAAACCTGCACATGATGATCTTAATTAGGAAGCAGTATATACTTAGACATAAACCTCTTCTTTTCATCAGTGAGCATTCTCTTTCAAAGAAAAGAATCACAAAGAAGTGTTTGTTGAAATGTGTTCTTCCTCCTCAACCCCTCTTATTACTTTCTGGTTTAAACAGTAGAACCAGCATAAAAAGTGTCTTCCTCTAATTTTAAAGAAATCCTTACAAGAAAATCATTGCAAACAGAAACAAGAGATTACAAATATCAAGTGATCCCTCCAGATTTTTGTTAAAAGGTCTGAATTCATATCTAAATACAGAGCTCCTAGACTGCATTATGCTTCTCTTACTCCAAATATGAGCCAGGCTGGCACAGTTACCACATTTTAAGAATTATTTTCAATTATATTTTTCTGCAAAGAAAAAAAATTAAATATGGAATCCAAGCCAGTCTACCTACTCGGATCATAACCATGTGAGACTCCAGCAGAATCTCTGGAAAGGAAGGTTTCAGAACATCCAAACTGATATTCGGCACTATAGAAAGGAAAACAAATTGAAATAGAATTTCACAGGTTCTTTAGTTAGGCAGAATATTTCCATTTGCATTTAATTTAAACATAAATCAATGCAAGTACCATAGTCCAGAGAGTGTAAAAAGACAAAACCCACGGAACACAGTACCTTCACAATCTTTTCGTCACCCCACCCTTTTCTTTGACAAACTAAATCACAAAATTTGAATCACATGATAATTTCCTGTCGGTAAAATCAAATGACACCGCACTCCAACCTTTGAGAAAATAATCTTCATGTATTTATTTATTTATTTAGTCAGTTAGTATGCTGCTTCTCTCCCAGTATGGGACTCTAGGCAGCTTACAACATCAAAATAGAATAGAGCTAAACCTGATTATAAAATGTATACAAAATTTAGAAGTATAAAATCATTTTAAAACATTACAATAAAGGCAAACACAAAGAACACACACCCCTAAAAAGACCCCTCCGCACAACCTGTTAGTCATCACATGAAAAGGTGCTTCCCTACAAGGAAGCCAAAGAGAGGGTCAGCCTAGTTTTCCATGGAAGTGAACTCCACAGCATAGAAGCAGTCACTGAGAAAGTTCTTTTGTGTGTTTTGAACACATGGACCTGTGAGGGTGGTGAGACTAAGAGGAAAGTCTCCTCAAAGATCTTAAGACTTCAATAGATTCGTATAGGAAGATACAGTCTTTCAGACAGTCCGGACATAAACTATACAGATTCTCAGCTCTATCTCTTTTGACTTGACTGCTTTATAGTACCTCTGTCTTTACAAGTGACAGGGAACATATGTTCAAAAAAGAAAAATCGAAATCCTTTCACAATAAAAAGATATATTCAGCCACTTACACTTGGGATTAATGTGGTCTTCAACATTCCAGAGCGTATTAGGACTCTCCTTCTGATATGGAGTACAAGTAACTTCCACTTGCTCCCAGCCCCTGCAAAAAAGGACACTATCAACAAATCTTCATCCCTGTCGGCATTTATATTCTATGATGTTACAGAACATACCTCACTGTCAAATATATTTCCAAAAAACACTCATCTTTCAGAATTCACAAAATGACATTTTAAAGAGAATCAAAAGATACATGTATAAGTTAAATACGCACACAAGTTTCCATGACCAAGCAAGGATTCGAATCCTGGTCTCTCAGAGTCCTAGTCCAACACTCAAGCCACTAAACCATGCTCATTCTTTTTTATGTTACCAATAATGCATAAAGAGAAATTAATGAGAAAGCACTTCCACATGCTTTCACACACTTACCATTTTGGTAGCGTCTTTCCAGTTGAACCCAAGATGCAGCCTGTAGCCAGATGAATCAGCCGGATCTGACTACGTAGGACTTTGATACGTTTCCCAGCTTTTCTTCCTGCCACTTCAATTCGCCAGAAGTCATTGGAGTCTCCAGTTCCATTCTATGCAACAAATATTCTACGTAAATATTCCAATAAGAATTGGGGGGGCAACCATGTAGAACTTGTTTAAACTGGAGAAATAAGGGCTTTCTGAAGGTTCATGGCATTGCTAGTATCAGAAAGGAATTAATAAGTCTCCTCAGCAATACTCTTAAAGAAAATACTGCCTGGACACCAGAAATACATATTGTGCCTGTGTTTAGGATTTGGAGGGCGGCGGGTGGTGTGGTGAAAAAGAGAAGAGCAGAAAAGAAGACATTTATTTTTTCCACTGATATACATAAGGGTTCTAGGGGGAAAAAATACAAGTTGGTATAAATGTGTGTGTGTGTGTGTGTGTCTCAATACCTGGCACCAAAAACCATCCAGACTGAGCTCTCAATATGCACAAGGTTCACCTTGAGCAACATGCAGCTATTACAAGAACATATTTTCATAGTGCACAGTCTATATTTTACCTGCACTAAAGCAATTTAAAAAAATTAACAATAGGTACAGAACCTATCTTTTGTTCTTTTTTGCCATAGTTGGCATTCCTGTACCCAACCCCTACTCCACAGCCCATAAATCTATTTACTGCACTACAACACTATTCCCACATCACAAAAAATGGCCTTTTTGGTGGCTGCTCCCAAGATATGGAACTCACTGCCAAGGGAGGCCACTCTGGCTCATTTATTTGACTTTAGGCAGAAAAGCCTAATTTTTATTTAGAGAGACATTTGGCTTTTAAGATGAGGTTGAACCGGGTTTTAACTGGGCATGCTGTGTATTTCTTTTTTTTTTAATTGGTGAACAGATTTGCTTTTGTCTTTTAATTATAGTTTTCTATTTCTCTTACATTTCATTGTTGTTTGCTGACTTGAAAATTATACGTAAAATTAAATGGAAAGAAGGTGTGGGTGGGTGTGTGTGTGTATAATAAATGAATACATCCACTTTTGCAATCAAAACTTACACACAGAATTCATGTTTTTGGCCTACATAGCTATTGCTAGCATAGTGAGGAACTATAGGAGTTACAGTCCAGAAATATCTGGAGCTGCCTTGGATCCTGCACAAGAGCAAGGCAAGATATAAATGAAATTTATTTATTTATTTAATTAATTAATTATTAAATACAGCACAGTTGTCTACCCTCAGTTGCCAACAGATTTTCAGCTTATTAAAATGAAAGGAAAGGTGATTTCACAATGACTTCACATCTTCCAGCTTAGATCTGGCCACATAATAAGTGCTGAAGAGAGTAAGAACCAATAAAACAGTTCAGAGCATCTTAAGTCCTTGAATGCCAGGGCTACTGTAAGTATGATTGCAATTAAGTTTTGCTTTGCATCTATGGTTTCTCACTGTGCTCCCCTCTGCATTTTCTTTCATTCTAAGAGAACATCACATAGCATTATTTTCTTAATCATCTAAAAATAGAAAAAAATTGGTCCAAGAGCCTGAAATCTCACTAGAAGCCACAATGACTAAATGGAAGCTATCATATTTTGGACATACCATGGGATAATACGACCGACTAGAAATTATGATAATGAAGGTAGTAGGAAAAGAGGACCACCCCATTACAGTTTGCAAGACCCAAGCAGGATCTATTGGAAGTCCCTCGTTCAAAGATTCCTGTAAGT
The DNA here is from genome assembly GCA_948474755.1 of Ctenosaura bakeri. Lineage (NCBI taxonomy): Eukaryota > Metazoa > Chordata > Lepidosauria > Squamata > Iguanidae > Ctenosaura > Ctenosaura bakeri. Next base: position 81,611 of record CAOLHI010004977.1, on the reverse strand, counting down.
TGTAGCCAACTTGAGGGCAAATAACAAGAAACCTATAACTCTGCTACAGCCTCCCTGGTCTCGGAGGAAGAATGATAGATTTGGAAAGAAAATAAAAGGAAAAATAGACTTTTGCTTTTGTCAGACTCAAGTATCATCATCATTCACTTACTATGCCATACCCAGTGACCTGAAGATGCTTTCTTGTCAAGGGGGCTTCATGCTGATGACTGTGTAGGTTTCTAGAAGTCCTGAAGTTAAAATAAAATCTAGCTGTTTGATTTGATACTTTTGACTAGTTTGAGAATTCTCTTTAACTCAGCTGAATATGTTGGCAAGACAGTGAAAGGCAAAATGTTACAATTACCATTTACAATGAGGTGCATATTTTCTTTTCTTCCATGGTTAAACACTTACAGACCGCTATCTATGTTAGCCTTTTTTTTTACCAAAACCAGAATCCTATGGCACTTTAAAAACTAATGGGAGGTACAATCATGACATTTAATATTCTTCAAACATTCCAAAATTGTAAGTCTGAAGGGCAACAGGAACATGTGCTGATGTCCTATCCCACTCCCTGTGGACTCCCCATGTTTACAGGGGAGACCTGAGGCAGAAATGCAACCATGTTCAGTCAAATACAATTACAACTATCAACCCCCACATTTCTACTTCCCACTTTCTCCATAAACATCAGGAAGTTGTGCCTAAAGGGGAAGGCCCTGAAAAGCACCGACTTATGACTTTGGAATGCTTGAAGAAGGAATCCATGACTGGATCTCCCGTAAGTTTTTAAAGTTTGAAATGTCCCAAGGAACCTAAAGTCTCATTTTTCCTTGGCCCCAGGAAAGTTCTGAAGAATAAATGGGTGGACATGCAAATGGAAGTGACCAAGAACACGTGTGAAGCACAAAGAAGATGGCAATTAACAATGCGTATCTGCAGAGACTTATCATAGACAAGACGTAGTTATAACCTGCAGAATGAGATAAAATGAGGACACTGCCCTCCCCATAATAATTCTGTCTCCCAAATAAAATTTTCCTTCAGCCTCCAAATATCTAGTACTGCAGCAATGTCAAAAGTGTCAGTTGAACATCTAAAGATACAGTTTAGACATCCAAAGAAAAATGGCAGGCAAAATTCCTAATGAAGTTCAAACACAGCAAAATGCAAGAGTTCTATGTATGAACAGTTTTCAAAATGTCTCATTCTCAGCAATGCTTGAAATTTTGGGAGACTGAAAGAAAATTTTTTCGGGCGCAATGCCCTCATCCCCCTCCCCAAAGCTGTTGATTAAAATCAGACCAGGACTCTATACTATTCAAGTCAAATCCAGGACTTGGAAGTTTTGAGGAAGGGAGAAGAGTAAAAACAGAGGATTTTAAGTGTTAAAGGCTAAAAAAAGTAGCCGTTCAACATTCTCGTCAAATTTAGGAAGTCTTCATTATCCCTTCCATTTCCTAAACAACTTACTCTTTATGTTCCAGGCGAATAACATCTCCATGTCTCACAAACTCCACAGGGAGGGATGGGTCTAAATGATCTGGTGAAACAGAAGAGATCACAGCATGAGATCTAAAGAGGATGTAGAAGATTTAAGAAAGCTGATACTTAATAAACTAGGAATGTCTTATTAATGCATTAATATATGCATATACATAGAATACATATATACAATGGGATACTTCCCTAGATCTATGATTTCGTTTAACTGTAGAGACACTACCTTGTAATTTCATAATTGTGATGAAAAGCTGTACCAACAGTGAACAAAATTTTATTGCCACTGGGATAGTAGGAAAAGTGCAATGCAAACATGGGAGAAATTTTTTTAAAAACTAACATCAGTTTCAAAAAAACAACTGAGTTGGTAACTCAAACATTAAGCATATAGAAGTCAAATGAAAAAGAATTTAACCAGTCTTTCACTCCAGGTGCTCCTTTCAGACCAGACTTTTATTACAGAATTGTGCTGCCTTGTTTCATGCAGTTTTATGTAATTGTATGGGGTGCCTGGACAGCAGTGAATATTACTGTTTTCCATTTTTAATTCTTCTGTATTTCCCCAACACTTTTTAAAACACTTCCTTCTCAAAACAAAAACAACTTTTTATTCTTTTTTATCTTATAGAAATCTTTTAAGGAGGGAAAGATAAAATGGATGCAAAATGTATAAATTTCACCCACTGATTCTTAGTTCTGTTCACTGGGGCAACATACAAGTAGTTGATAACCTCTAAAATACTGGAAGCCTGTTGCCATCTCTTCCTTTGGTCTTTTCCTTTCCAAGTTGAACACACCCAGCTCTTTTAACCATTTCTCACAAGATCTGATTCCAGAACACCCATCCTACTGATTTTGCCTTCCTTCTGATCAATTCCAGCTTGTAAATCTCCTTCCTAAATATGACACCTAGTAACTGTGCATGCTATCAGAACATACAAGTATGGCTCACTTTATAGAACAGGAGAAAGAGAACCACACGTACTGCTTTGGTTCTTTAGTGGATAGATTTGATATAAATGTAACAAATAAATAACCAGAGCATTATTATACAGACAGAAAGGAATCTAAATAGCCTCGAGAAAGAGAGACAAATTCCTTAAAGAAAGAACAAATGAGTTACATGATTCACACGGCTGGTTCTCACTTTACCTGTGTTCACATTGGGTTTCTTTATAATCCATAAATTATTCAAGTCCTTGTGTAAATATGCAGTGACCTAGAAACATATAGGAATCATTGCATTTCATCTCTTCAAGTGTCTCAGTGACTACTGATTAGCAAGCCACACATTCTATGTACAAATACAATCAACAGAAGAACAAACAAATACAATGCTATACACTGCTCAAGGAAGCAGTTTTGCAGCCACTGCTTACCAAAGATATTAAGCTTCATTTTCTTGGGATGAACTGAAGCACAGTTGCTGCTCCAATGATTTATTTTAAAATGCTTTCCATAATTTTCAAGAAAATGTATATTCATGTTTTCCAAAGAAATCAGCCATACAAAAAATAATCAGTCTCAATACATTTTGTTGTTATCATCATTGTTGCTGTTGCTGTTGTTATTATTATTATTTTCTTACCTGCCTCTCCGTATGGATCAAGGCAAGGAATAACAGACTAAAATACAGCAACAAATAAATATGTAACACTGTTAAAAACATGAACACTAATTTAAAATACATAATCATTTAAAAGAGCACATCATCAGTTAAAAAAGCATACATATTAAAAACCGTTAACACCTCATAACTTAAAAACCATCTGGACAGGCTGGACAGAAGAGATTGGTCTTTCATGTTGTTTTAAATGCAGACAGTATATCCAGCTGTCAGCTCTCTTCCAGCAGGTGATTCCACAATTTGGGAGCAGCCAATGAAAAACTCCCCTGACTAACAGTTGCCAGCCTGCTCCTGGCTGACTAAAGTAAATGTCCCCCAGAAGACCTGACTATATTGACTGGGTTATATGGGAGAAAGAAATCCTATCAGCAACCTAGACACAAAACATGTAGGGCTTTAAAGGTAGCAACCAACACTCTGCACCTTGACAGGAGACTAATCAGCAGCCAGTGGAGTGGTTTTGATATATGGGTGACTGATTACTCCTAGATGCATCAGTGACAAATCTGGCTAACATGTTTTGCGCTAATTGAAGTTTCTAAACTTGGCACAGAGGTAGCCCAATGTACAGAAGTCCATCCTTGAGATTAGCAGTACATGCACTACCATCTTGAGGTCCTCCAGCTCTAGGAAGGAATGCAGCTAGCGTAGCCACTGAAACTGACAGTAACCACTCCTGGCCTTTGTATCTATCTGGGCTATCATTCACAGCAATGGAACCAGAAGCACCCCCAAGGTCAATGGTATAAAATGCCACTTAGAGGTCCAAAGGCACCAACAGGGACACACTCCTCCTGCTGATGTTTAGATGAAGATCATCCCCTAAGGCAACCACAGCAGTCTCAACTCTGTATCCTGCTCTGAAGCCAGTTTGAAATGGGTCTAGAAAACCTGTATTATCCAATACTCCGTTGTCAGCTTCTGCTATAATGATGGCATCTAAATCAAATCTTATCCTAGAGCTTTCATCTGTGAAATGACTGTAAAAGCATCACAGCAAACTGCACAAGGCTCTAGAAGAGGATTCAGTGGGGAAGATGCCTGAGTTAGGTCTCTCACCACTCTTAATAGCTCAGCTGGATGTGAATTTGCAGGCATGATGCATGCAGAGAGGAAGGTTTCTTTGCTGCACATATTGCCACCTTATAGGAACAAAGATTTCATTCTGAAATCTAGAACCTCTTGAATTTGGGACTACTAGCATCCATAAGAACTACTTCCCCAGCAGACTTACAGTGTTATAACTGCATTAATTTCTGTAGCATACAAGCAAGCGGTACTAACCAAAGGCCTTTTTAATCCAACATCTATTCTCCATAGAGACTGACTTAGAAACCTATGGGAAGTTATGGGACAGGATATTTGTGTCATAGCCCTTTCCCCCTATTGTTCCTCAACCACTGATATTCAGAGGTATGCCTCCTCTGATTCTGAAGGCAGTATATAATCATCACAACTAGTAGACATTTTCAGCACCATTACACCTCTTAAACTATCACCCCAGTTTTCAGGCTGCAAAGACTCAGGAATATTAACAGCAGTGAAAAACTAATGGGTGAAGCTAGAACAGCTGTTGTTCCTATTGGATAATATCTGGCAAATTAAAACTGACTAGGCCTCAGACAGGTTTTGTCCCAGATTTCTTCGGAGTGATTCTGCAAGTCACTCCTCTGTCCAAAAAATCTAACACAGAAGATTTTACACACCTGACAACTCCACAAAAAGAAGTACATACAAATCATTCTCATTTGCTACTCACATAAATTACTAATGAAATCGCATGAAGACATGGCACTCTAACAGTTCACTGACCTGCTGCTGCCGGGCTCCAACTCCTTCAGGGTACAAATGCCAATGTGAGTGAAGATATCCTCCTGCCATACGAAGGTTCTTTATTGTAACTACTGAGCCATATGCCAAGTCTTAAGGAAAAGAACAACAGCTTGAAATAGCTTAATTTGTTAGCCCACAACTTAGCCTAATGGCACTGCAACCTTAACACAAACCTACACTTGTACACAAAGCCAGCCCACAAAGAAACCCCCTGTGCATGCAATGGTCAGTCCTCATCATGACTAACATGCTATTTTGGTCTGAAACTGCTGCTAGATGGTTAGACGAAGCTATCATGATGTAGTAGCTACAGCTACTTCTAATTCAGAATTATGAAAATGTGGTAGAGATTCAAAGAAGGAGAGGGAGTTAGAAAAAATACAACAACTAGTTGTTTTGTAATAGCCCACTATTTAGGTTAAGACTGGTAAAAATATATGCCTCTACATTTACTAGGTGAAATAGGTGAAATAATACCAGCATGTGTTTTAATATATGTGGCCAAATGTTCTTGGAAAAAACATCAGAAACCCACACACTGCACCTGCCGTTGAACTCCTGTTGATTGCTACAGATTTCAAATCACATATTTATTATTCGTTTTAGATGTTTTGCTTTTCCTTCCTGCTGTGAGAAACAAGCAGATAACTACAGAAGAAACACTCTGACCGCACATCCTCTGGTCACAGACTGAAGCGTAGGAGGTACAGCAACAACATGCTATTCCCTCCAAGCATCACTACTGCTTCTCTGCATTCCCATGTCTACTTCCTGAGTACAGTAAGGATCACTGTTTTCTCAGCACTCCGTTAAGTGTGTTGTGACATAAGAATCCCAAGCTGCTTCTAGTTAAAAAACCAAGCGTTACTTCAACATGATCAGATGCTGAAGATGATTCAGTGAGCAGAACAACTGTTAGCAAAAGCCTTGGGAGAACAAATTCTCTCTCAGTGTTTCCCTATTCTACACCGTAGTAGAAGGTGGGAGGTTGCTAGGTTGCTGCTGCAAAATTGGGGTCTTATATATTCGCACAATGAATGGTTTCACACCCATTTTCCAAGAATCATGGTTAAGGATTTTCTCCATGATGAGTATAGAAGCATGTAATTCAAACTCATCAGTTTGGATCTGTTTTCTGACCATAACCATACAATTTTACATATATGTGAGGAATGCTATCTGTTTCCATCACAGATTTGCACTGCACACTCTCAGTCCAAAAGTGAAAAAGATCAAAATTTTCAGAAATAAATCTGAGGCAATTCCTGTCAACATTCCAGACATACTGAATAGTACCCCAAAATTTTTTTTAAAAAACCCCACCCAATCTCCTACCAAAAGTCCAAACAAAACACACAAATAAAGCTATATTTTTATAAGCTTCCACTCTTTCAGTTGTTCTTAAATACAAGGGAATTTTGTTTGTCTACACACAGAGATGTGCTGACACTCTTCACTGTTGCTTTTGTTCCTAGAAGGACCTAGATACTCACATTCTGGAACAGACACATTATGAAGATTGTTCCCAATCAGCCGAGACTGAAATCCAGAGCTGAAAAAGCCATCGCCAGGCCCACTGACAAAGAGGAAAATATGTGTAAATTATGTGTATATAGAAACAAATGGGCAGGGGTTTAAAGTCTTAATTTAATTAAGAGAAACATAATAGCATTGGCCTGCTCATGCACAGGAAGGATGCTCTCAATTTCCTCAGATGCCTACAAGGATCTGGGCTGCTTGACACACACGAACAATCTTTAGAAGTCCTTAGATTTATATCAGCTAAGTGATCATTTCTGTCCAAGCAGAAGACAAGTGAACAGTCCAGGCAAAAGCCCTGACTGCACTGATATTCAGCCTTTCATTTGAAATCTCCTAAGAATTCCCTCATGTGGATACCTGCATTACAAGCTTGGCTGCTGACTTCTGCAGGATTAGAACCTAATTGGGAGTTATTTTTCTTCACTTCTGCACTAAATAGCTGAATTTTAACGTAACACACAGGTCTAAGTAATAACAAAGAATACTGTACAAATCAGAAACACATATTGACATTTGTGAGTGTTAATTTTTGGGATGTCAGTGGTCTTCTTTCTTGAAACAAAAATAAAACATTCTAGTACATAATGTAATATAGTAACCAAATGGGAATCTGAAAGGTGATGAACAAAATGAAATCAAATAAAAAACAAAAGGACAAAGATACAAAATGAAATCTTCACACAGTCAGGCCCAATATCTACTGTCAAATTTCAAGGCCAGTGAGGTGTTTTTTTTTCAGCACTAATGGAAAACGATCATATATGAATAGAAAGAATTAAGTTCGATGTCACAACAGAGGTTGTGACGGAGCTTTCTTTCCCTCTCCAATCCGCATACTCTCCAGCTACCTAAAAGCCAGCTACTGAGGGTTCTTCAGCCCCTCCAATCTAGTTTTAGGAATTCATGGAGGGGGAATTGCCCCCAAATAATGCATTGGTTTCTGCTGTTTTGCCAAAGTCTACTGCTGGCTCCTATCCAAGGATCTAGAGAAATTGCTGAGGACATTCATCCATTCCTATAATAGAATTATATAGAATTGCTGAAAATAGTGTTCCTAAACTGGTTGCTGTCATGACTTGCTTGCCTTGCCTAGACAGATTACCAATGAGATCTATGGCTCAATTTAGCCATCATGCCAAACCATGCCATGGTTTACAGCTGATGGTCTGCTTTCACTTTCCCAAGGTAACTCAGTGCCATAATTAGGAATGACCATGAATGCACTAGTGTTTAAAAATTAAAGAATAAGAATTGCTCAAACACATATCCTTTTCTCAGAGGAAGTAGAGAGAAATACCTTCTATTTAAGACTGCAAAATGAACAGCGAACAGAGCTGTGTAGAGGGCAAGCGGCAGCAAAATGAGGCAGAGTACACGAGCCAGAAAGTGCTTCCCCAGATTTACCTGTAGCAAACAATGCAGAACAGTTGCAGCAACTTCTAAGAAGGATCTTTTCCAACAAGATAAATACTTTATAAGCACCTCTAGAGCAAACACTCTATTAAGCAAGCATACACAATACATATACATTGCTTGTGTATTTAAGCAAGATTAGACAACAGTGGAACATGAAAAAAGCCAAAAAAACCTCCTCCTGAATCATAATCATCCAATTTCTTATATACTATCTTTCTATGGTAAACCATGTCCACATAACAATATGAAAAGACAAAAAAATTTCAAAAACAGTTTGAAGGATAAGACTACATTTTTCATGATGGATTCAGTGACAATGGCCTCAATCCAGCTGTTAATCCCATACAGAAGATCAAGTGTATGAAAGGAAATTACATACATCCTGATTTACTGAGTTCTCACAGTTTTAATGGATCTAATCTAGCTGGGACTAACAACTGGATTTAGGCTCTCACCTCCTCAAAGTCATGTTCATGATCCCTTAATCTAAGGTGTAATACAGCATTCATCAAACCACTGCCAAAGGTTTTAATTCTTCCAGGCTGCAATCCTAAAATACACCCAAGCATCACTAAGACAGAAGAAATGACAGTGGAATTGTATAAACATTTCTCTGGGAATAAGTCCCATATGAATTCAATAGGAGGCATTTCTAAGCAGCCATACATACATTGCACTGTTGCTGCTGAGTACAAGATCACGCCGTCAGGCTGCAATCCCATGTGCATTTCCCTTGGAGTAAACTGCATGGAACACATTGAGTTTACTTCTGAGGCTCAGATTTTAGAGCATACAGAAGGCTTGCAGCATTCACAAGCTCAGCATTTGCAAATTTAAGTGAAAAAATATTTTAAAATTACCTGATTTCCAGTGCAGAAGGGCAGTGGGGGGAGGGGGGCAGCAAGGCCCAAGCACCAGATAAGGCTGCCATAGCTGTTGGCTGCCATGGGATTGCTGAGGGCTTTGTTCCCAATCCTGGTCACTCACTCACAAGCAAGTGACAAGGATCCACACCACCGCCACTGACAACAATTACAGGGAATTAAGGCATTTTGTCCAGGAGCTACTGGCTGCACTGGGGCTCTAGCAGGGACAGAGCAGCAGTAATAGCTGCTATCCTGCACATTTTTTTTTCTTAGGGACTTGAATACATGCAATTTTTAATATTTCACAAGGGATACTGGAACCATTCCCTCACGAATATGGTGGATCCACTAAACACTAAGGAACTGGGTTCTGTTGCAGGAGTTGGCAACTGAGGGAGGCTAGGGGGCTGCATTAGCCCACCAAGTTGACTCTGGAGGGAAGCACTTCCCCCAACACAAAAAAATTTAAAAGTCTGCCCCAAATTTCCCTGACACACCCACTAGAAGATATTTGGGGTGTTTTTACCATGATTACCAGGACAAGGAGCAATAGATTCAAACAACAGGAAAGATTCCACCTGAACCTCAAGAAGAACTTCCTGATGGCCAGAGCTGTCCAACAGTGGAATATGCTGCCTCGGGGTATGGTGGAGTCTCCTTCTTTGGAGGTTTTTAAGCAGAGGCTGGACAGCCATCTGTTGGGAGTGCTTTGACATGTGTTCCTGCATAGCAGGGAGTTGAACTAAATGCCTCTGTTGTCTTTTCCAACTCTATTATTCTATGCTTTTATGATTCTATGATTTTGGGAGCCCTAGGGCTCTTTTAGGCCTTTTTTAATAACAGGAAGTTCTTTTTTCCTGTTCACTTTCTGTTTTTAAAAAGGCCTCTCCTAGGCCTAAAATAGCCAGGGAGGGGTTAAAATGTTGCAAAATTGTCCCCATGCCCCCTAGGGGGCATCAGGTGGGGAAAAGGTTATTTTAATTCATCACTAAAAATCACAAAAAGAGTCCCTTGGGGGCTTTACTTTGCCCACATTTGGAACCAACGGACCATTTTTCCAAGTAATTTTATGCAGAACAAATACAAGACAAGATGGGGAGGAAAACCAAATGCAACATATCATATAATGGTTCCAGTTTTACCCAAATAATGATAAATGTGGCCTTCTGAATTTCCCCAGAAGTATTAGAAAGAGAGCAAGAAACTGTGGTTCTCATGTTTTTGGTTTAGAGGTGCCATCTGCCCCAGTCAGCCCAGCCCATGAGAAATTAGGGTAGGTACAGTCCAATCAAAGCTGAAGAGTCACAGTTGCTCACTCATATTCTGAAGAGTGACCACAGGTTCTTGCAAATTCTACTATGTATCACATGGTGGAGATACATGGAGTACAGTCCTATCTTTGTTGACTTGAAAGTAAGCCCCATTGGGAGAGATCTTACTCAGTTCCAGAAAAGGCAATGCCCTGCCAGTGCTGCTCTATTACATTGTCTGGCATACACCTTCCATTAAAGACTGGCTCTTTCTAGAGTTTCCTGTTTCTTCCATGTCTGCTCAGAGGGGCCCTTGGAGGAGTGACTTCATAAATTATTTAAGTCTTTTTAACAAAGAGTTTTTCAAACCATCCCTCCCACCTGGGATCTAAGGCACTCAATAAAGAAGTAGATTTAAAAAGACCTGGCCTTTGGTGGGTGGTGTGTGCCAAATGGTTTCCTACTTGGCATTGGCATGTGAATCCCATGGGTGCTTGGGCTGTATGCTGCTGTTCCTCACTGTGACTACTCTTCTACTTTCACAGGGAAGTCTTGGATATTTCCCTACATGAGCAGTGAAACTGTCAAACTGCTCATCCTATGGACCATTTACAAAGGATTTGACATCCTACCATTGTGTTCAGTAAGGCTTACTCTCAAGAAACTAAGTGTAGTATGCAGCCCCAGTCCTGCCTGCAGTTCATCTTTCAAATCTTCAAAACTGTGTTTTATTTTAAACATTTTTTCAGGGTTTATTCATCAAAAAACAATTGAAGAGGGTAAAAGCTTGAGGAAACAGCCAAAATAGAGACTATTTTGCAGAAAGGAGATAATATAAAAAATAAAATAAACTCTATTTAGTTCTTATTCCAGTGAAACTGATGAAGGGTTGGCAACCAACAAGTTATTCCAGCAATGCCCCTTCTTGAGTAGCATTCAGCACATTTATTTTCATATTCTAAGACTCAAAGAGCTCTACTGGCAATAGTGCAACTTAAATTATTTTGTAGCCATCAGTGGGCAGGAAGCTTAAGGAAGATGGGTTTCTGTATTTCAAATGCAATTTACTAACCTGACATTAGAAAGACCCCTTTTCTGGAAGCTGGAACTCTACAAATTTGCACTATACTTACTTTAATCAAGAAAAACAAATTATATTACATGAAGAAGAAAAAAAAATGTTTACCAAATATAAAAGGAATTGAAGCAGTGGGTGGAAGAAATTGAATTTGAAACTTCAAACAGGCTGAAGCCACTAAAGAATATTAGCACATTTAAGACTGGCTTGAAGAAACAGCATTATAACTGGCCACAAAATCTTTTTCCTTGCTGTTAATGAGCTACATACTTAAGAACATTTACTGCCCAAACTCAGCATGCACTGCATTGATGTTTCCTGAACTAGAAAAAAATGTAATCTCCTTCTTAAAGTCAACAGCTACCCTGACAAGTTATTTGATGTATGGAAGAAAACTTCCTTTATAACAAAATAAATTGCAGCTTTCTTCAGTTTCAAAAAAAAAAAAAGCTCAACCTGCAGAGGCTGCAAAATTCTTCAAGCACAGCTGTAAATTAATACATGACAGTGATGCATTCTGGGTGAAAATCCAATCTGTAGCCTACCAACCAATTTGTCATAGAACTGTACATCATCAATACAACTATAGGCCATGTGACATTAGATAACAGATCAAATGCCTCTAACCAGCAGCATTCAGTCATACAAAACTATCCACAGACTCAATAGTACATGCTTTCAGGCAGGCAATGCTAGATATTTATTTATTTATATTACATCCTCCCTTCTCCTAGCAAAGGATTCAAAACAAAAAATGAGAGGTTGGTACTTACCATGAAGGTTCACTCTTGGATAGCCTAGAAGAGAAATCCACAACAGCTGGATTATTCCTCATGCACCAGCATACGTAGCAGGAGCCCCGAAGTCCAAGATTCTTTTTCTGTTATCTCTGTTGACTCCTATGCCTTCACCTCAGTCTCCTTTAAAAGCCTGCCTAAGACTTGCTCTCATACATGCTGCTCCTCTTGACTTTTTTCTAGGTGCAGATGCAAGATCAAATAGGAGAGTCCTCAACTAGCAGTGTGACTATTGAAACTGGAACCTCAAATATCTTCTGCAGATTGGGGACACAAAGATATGCAAATACACTTCCTTTAAAATCCATCAAGGTCATCTAACAATTGCCCTCTCGGTTGCCTCTGACGGTCTGAAGCATCTCCATCTTCAACTTCTGACATAGTACGAAACCATTCAGATGCTTGAGGTCCAAAATAAACCTGCAAGAGCCATTGCTTGCACCTTTGGGAATAAGGCACCTCCTCTATCGCTCCAATCTGCAGTAGATGTTCTATTTCCTTCTGTACTACAACCTGTTTTTCTGGATTCCTCGGCACCAATGAAGGAAAGTATCTGCTCTTTGGTGTTTTGGTGATCAGTCTTCTGTATCCCTGAGTGATCACCTGAATAAATAGTCTGTTGTTATCTCTGGCCACAAAATACCAAAATGCAGAAACCTTCCTCTAACTGGGATATCTTGCTTGTCTGTATTTGAAATGATCTCCCTTATTGGGTTGGTCAGCTCCATTCCTTCCTTGTGGGACACTTTGTTTCTTTTAGCTTTAGTCTGACCTATTCCATTGAGGTCTTCCAAATACTCTCCCCACACAAACAGAACAGAACTTATTCCTAACCTGTTTCCCGTCTGGTCTTCTCTTTTGAACAGAAGGCATCACTTTTGCCCTTATTCTACCAACTGCATTCTGCAATTCTCTTCAAAAAGAAGCTGTCCTGAAAAAGATGTATATTCCAAATTGATTCTCCACTTCTGATCAGCCTCCCAGTGCTAAAGCCAGAGAGATCTTCTTGCTATTGTCACTGCTGTTATACTTCTGGCTGCAAATGCTGCCAAATCATGTCCTGCATCAGCTATGAACTGCACTGCCTTCTGGATCCTTTCTACTGCCTTAAACAATGAAATAATGCTAAGATCTTTATTCTCCATGATCTCCCATGCCCATAATACTGCTGAACACAGAAGCAGCAATGGAATACAGAAGCAGCAATGGAAGATGGAATTATCAATGTCAAGACCTCACATGTTCTCTCAAGAGCTGCCTTGATCCCAACCCCATTCATATCTCTTAATGTTGTGTCACCCTCCTTCAGGACTATTGCATGACAAAGCAAACCAGAAACTGGCCAATCAACCAATGGGACCATAATATATTCCATGTCCTTTTTGCTATACAGGAAGCCTACGCCTTTCAATGCCCCATTATCAGACAATTCACTCTTTTAATGGTTCTGTCCAGTTTAGGAAGCCAGCCAAGGTTCACAGTCCTTATACAGAATCTATCAGGCAAAGGGGATAGTAGCAGCTAGGTCAGGTGTATAGAAGCTTATCAGTCAAACAATTTCCATTCACTTTTTCCTGTAGTCCGGGACAACAATAAATCTAAGATGTCAGTTAAAGGCAGAATCTGCTAGCATGATCAGCAAACAAAGCAAGCTTCAAGGTCCTTCAAAAACATGAGTCAGTAATTGAAAGACAAATGTGTTGCTTCCACCAGAAAGGCTGGTTGACAGCAATGGACTTCTCCATGCCAAGTCTGTGATATTTATGGCTTAGCAGTCTCTTTCTGCTGTTGCCTGATTAATGAGTCTTTCCTATATAAGTGCTCTGAGTGTCATGGGCCCTCCCTTTCTCATCTATGCTGGGATGCAGTAAGTATAGTCAGGTTCATGTCTGCATGTTGTTGCTGTTGGGAAGGGTCTGTCTGCATCTGCATCTGGGTCCTGGGACCAAGGCATGACAGCTTCCAAATTAAGAACAAGTTCCATTAATTCAACATGGAGTCTGCTCTTTCATCAGGTCTTCTTGTCTAGAGAGGCTTGCTTGATCCCACGTCTTGCCTATGGAAAGAGTGGATCTCCTGGTCAAATTAACAGGACTTTTCTGTATTGCAAGCATTGAAACAATGGGCTTCCATAAGTTCTTCTTGGCTATAGAGGCTCACTTGGGATTGTGCATGTGCTGCTTGCAAAGCAAATTGAGGGGAGTCACCAAGCCAGCTAAGAAATTTTACAAACAGTGCATGGTTGGTTCCAACCAAGCCTCTGTGAGTCCTTCATGTTGCCTACAGTAGATGGGTTCCGCTTTTAACCATTTCTGACAGTTGTCTGTCAGATAAGCAAGGGAAGCCCGTACGTGTATGGCTTCTGACTATACCCTAGAAATCCCTTTGTGCTCAATGGAGACTCCCATTACAAATCAGTTAACTCTTTGAATACCTCAGGTAAATGAATCTCACTACCTTTTGGTTTATTTTTTCCATCACTGCAGCAGTCTTACTGTCTTTGCTTCTTTTCTATACTTTTTCCTGACTTTCTTCCATCTCCAAACTTCATAAGACTCCTTTTAACACAGGTTTAAAACTGATTCACTAAACTGTCTACTTGAATTTATTTGTCTTTCATATCATTCTCAATAGAACCTCTCTCTCACTGAAACCTTCCTCTTCAATCTCTCCCTCATTCATTCCTGTCTGATTTTCCTCATCTGAATCTGAAACCGTGTTACTTGTCTTTAAATGCTTAGACACTGAAATGCATTTACCACCACTTGACCTCCTAATTTCACCTCTTTCTCCATTCTTGCTATGCTTAAGTTTAGTCATGTCACTCACTACAAACTGCTCCAACTTCTCGCTATTCAAATTCACCGTTTATTTGTATTATTTAATTGTTATTTTAATCTATTTAAATTAACTGAATTAATTAACTGATGAGAATCATTAGACAATAAATTCATTGTATTACATTCATTTCTATTTATCATATTCATTAAATTAATTTGATTATAGAAATTCTTTAAGTTGTTATAATTCACTGAATTAGGTTCCATCAACAAGGGTGGAGCCATATATGAATTAATAATGCTATTAATCTACCTATTAACTGACTCTCAAATTAAATCCTGTTTTAATTATTTTCAATCACTGAAGTAGAGTCCAGAAGGCAAACCTGTGCCAGATCATTTATTCTCATTTTCCACCATTCTGTTTCACAATAAGCCAAAAAAGAAGCATGGCTTTCTGTGTGTCTCAGCTGCTCCACTGCTTCCATGATAACTGAAGATGTGCATATCAAACTTTGTCCCTGTGTTCCAGCTTATTTTTCCTGTTCCTCTTGCTTGAAAATGCTGCATGATTCAGTCCAATCTCACTATGAAATGTCCATTTCCAACATGGCAGCCCAAAGTGACACTTGCGATTTCCCTGCTTGTCTCTGCAGAGTATCAGACCACTTCTGAGGAGGTAACTCTGCTTTCTTTGTTTTCATTCTAGTTTTACTTTTCTTTATAATTGTTCCACTTCTTCATCCTTCGCTGATTGCTGCATAGGCTTTCTGGGAGGAACTTGAGAAAAACCTTTAGAATCACTCTCACTGGTGGTTATAATAGTCTTTTCAGTATTCTCACTTCAATTGTCTGAGGCATACTGGCCTGCAAGCATCAGGGCTTTTGCCACACATTTATTTTTCCCAGCCATGATCTGCTGGTAAGCAGCCACTCAAGCCATTTCTTTCACGCCATCCTCCATGACTAATTTCTTTTTCTTTTCAAATAGAAGCAAAGTGTCTTTATTAACTGCTTCCTCTTCAAAAGACCATCATTTGGGGGGCTGAATGCATTAATCAATAAATTTAAAGTTGTCTATGAATTGGTGAAGGCCTATGTCTAGTCAGCTAGGCAGGAAATTTAAAAACTGAGAAAGAGGCAGAGGAGTCAGCAGACATAACAGAAAACAAATCTTGGACTTTGGTATTCCTGCTACATATGCTGGCATGCAGGGAATGATCCATCTGATGTGGATTGCTCCTCCATGCCATCTAGAGAATGTAAAACAAAGCCTAACTAAAATCATTTACAAAAGTTAAAAAGCAATCAAACAGCCAATTCTATTTAAAAAGCAATAGTTACAACAGTTTAAAACATGTTTAAAACACCATTAAAAGATAAAAGAACAGCACACCACATTAAAAACTCGATTTTACTTCATAATAGGCATGCCTATTTAAAAAAAATACAGCTGTAGAGTCCACAGTGAAATGAAAATAAAATTCACTTGTGGCAACAGTCTCAGTCAGTGAACTCTAGCACCTTTAATGTGTTGCAGATGGAAACTGTAAACAGTGAGACAAATACATTAAGATTGTTCCTTGCAATAATCACCATTGGGTTTTAGTACAGTAACCATTGGCTGAAACATCTGGAATGTTTTGTGATCTTTTCTTCCCAAAAACACTTATAAACTAGAGCTTTAAACACTCACCAATGACAAACTAAGGTCTCCCAGCAACTCCCAAAGATCACAGATAGTGTTCAGTCCAACCAAGAGGACTACAAAAAGGCCAACAAATTTCACTCCCATTGCACCAGCAAGGTTTATTCCTGTCAAACACAGCCAGAACCACCAGGGGGCAGAAAAGGACCTTCAAAACATACAAAAAGTACTCTAGTGAAATCATAAACTTTGGAACACAACTGCATCAAACAAATCTAAGGCATGATACATTCTATAACTAAAGCATCTCTGATGAAGAAACAGAACACTCTAGGTAACAAGCTACATTTCACTTGAAGATCAAGTTATTAATTATCTCTATAAACCTTAAAGCAAAGGTTGACTATCAGTGGCTCAAAAGGAAGAAAATTGAGGCCTAGAAGAGTCTTCTGTAAGGCTGTCCTTCCACATGTCTGGAGAGGAAAAACTAGGGGGATCTTTTACAGTTTGACCAAAAGGCCCATATATTATGTTATAACTGAGACAAGATAAGCCTTCATCAGTTTCACATATGCACTTTAATGATAACACTGGAATAGGGATAAACAACTGTACTGTGACACCAAGACTTTCAACTGCACTAAAGTTGGCTTAACATCTGAAACAGATATAGGCCAAATTTTCCAGCTGGTCAAAGTAAAAGTATTGCTACTGTCTCCATCTTTGCAGGCCTGATCCTTCTTGTCATGTAAAATTTCTGGCTGGGTTGTGCCACCTCTCTGCAAAGAAGTACCAACTACTTCTAGTGGCCAGTGCTTCTTTAAATAGAGGGTGGAAAGACAGCAGTTACAGCAGGAAAAAGAAGAATCATGCATATGAAAGGGAGCAATGCGGTAACAAATATTCGTTTGCTACTTTTCACATGTTTGCAGTGCAATGGTGGCCCTCTTGATAGAGGGTGTGGTAAAATTCACTGATCTTGGTATCCTGCTGCCAGAGGCCTTTTATGCCTTAATGCCTATTGCTCCTGTGATTGACTCCACACATTTAAATATGCTTGTCTGAAGAGTTCTTGTATGCTCTATTGCCTGTTATATTTGCCCTTTTAGTTTATGTTTCACATGCTGCCAATTAAAGCTTTCTTTGTGGTTTTACGATATACTGGTAAGCTGGTTTGAGGGCTGTTAATGGAAAAAAAAAAAAAAATGAAATTATTCTTCTTACAAAGGGCCACATGTTCAAACCATGAGACAGGCAACTGCTACTATCTTACCTGTTTGTATAGGAATTATATTTAACCATACTGAGTACAGCTCCCATGAGGAAGAACATAAGAATGGGGTCAAGTAGAATGTATTGAGAGAGAGTGATGAATCCTGTGTCTGAAAAATAAGATGAGACCATGTGAACTGCTGTTCTAGAAATTGACAGCTCTAACCTTCAGCATTTACCAAGTATAATCCTACTAAAGAGTGGAAATAAAAATACTTCAAAATGATTTCATCATAAGGGCAAACATCACAGTGCTTCCTGAAGACATTTCTTAATAACTAAAACTTTCTGAGTATGGGGGAAAGACAAACTCCATCAGAACTGAAAATTCATAGAGTCCATTGTGAATCTAAAGAGTTGGGTACCTGTCACATCCCACTTCACCAAAGTAAATTCTCACACCGAAGCTTCAGTTGTTCTCCAAATAAGCCCCTGCGTATGTCTACAGTTCCTTAGGAGGGTGCTTATGATACTATTGCATAAAATGTCAGAGGTAAATACATTTTCTTACTAATTGAACTCCTACATAAAACAAAATGTTCAGTTTCGAGGATCATTCATAGCTTTCATATATAGTGCCTTTCTATTCATAGCTTTCATATATAGTACCTTTCTTTGCATAGGTTCCATTCCTAAGTTAAAACTGAACAGCACCTACAGGGCTCTCACCTAAACTGCCTCCCACTCATACATTTTAGTTTCATTGTCAGAGATATTACTCATTCATCAGAGATACTGTTTCCTAGGCACATGATTTGCTACGTTCAGTTCCTCCCTGCTCTCCTTTCTAAAATCCAGGTCATTTTTGCCACTTCCTGTCTTTGTTTCAACTTATCTAAGATCTGCTTGTTCCTTTCTACACGCAAGGTCCTCACCCTTGAGAGACATGCTTTGCTCATCTTTTCTGCTATCATCTCTCCAAATAATTCAGATAGCCTAGGCTTAAAAAGAAAGCTTTCTTAAAAACACTTTGTTTCCTAACTGCCATAAAGCAGACATGACAGAAACAGAACTTTTTGAGAAATCGCCATTGTAGGTTGTCTATGAATTTGAAAGAGAAAACCCATACCATTCTCCTTTTATGTTTGCAGCACTCTCAATGTTCTTTACAGCTTGTTATTTCTTTAGCAACAGTTTTATATTAACCATGAACAATATGTTATCTAGGCAATGTGCACAAAAATTTTAAAATACGGAAATACAAAATTTACAAAATGTTACTCTGTCACTTCATTGTCATCGGGAGGTAACCCTAGACTCTCAAAGGCTATTCCACTAAAACACAAATTTTGCAAAGTTCTACCAAATGGATTAGGTCTTAGGCACACATTTAACAGCAGAATATGTATATGTAAGCAGTGAGAGTCACTCCATAGGCCAAACTGGCCAGTAACTATCAATACAACAACAGTCTAAAAAGTACTAAAATGTGTTTTTAAGCTGAACAACTTGGAAGAATAGAAATGCCTTCATCTGCTGTGAAAAAGAAAACAATGTAGGAACTAAGTGTAACTCTCTGAGGAAGATATTTCTCAAATGAGTTATCACCACTGGAAAGTTCTCAAGACAGAAGTGTAATGGTAATAGATTTGTCCAAATATTCTCCATGAATCCAGATCTGACCAAGGATCTGAATACAGGTTAAGATTCAAAGCCATATATTAAATAAAACTAATAGAGTTTTACATGACTTAAAAGATTATGAGCAACTAACCTTTCCTAAAGCCCAGTTACTCCAAAGATCTTTATTTACCAGTATTTGAAATAAAGAGAGCTTTCATATGAATAATTTACTTACCAAAAATAAGAAAGGCAGCTGTGAGCATTGCTGCACGCAATGATTTAGACAGCTCCAGAACCGTGAGGTAACAGAAGGGAATCAGGCATGAACCAAGGAATGCACAGAACTGATAAAGAAAAGAGAAACACTTTTCATAATGCAATGACGATGCACATGTCCTGTATAATCTTCTTGAGCTCTACTGTTACACAGCCACAACGGTACATTAGATTAGTAAAAGAATCAATCTGCTGAGTATTTCCACACAGAAAATGAAAAAAACTGACAGAATTTACAAATCTGATTTCTTTCACTCCCCCATCCTAATTTCCACAGAAAACATTTTCTACCAACTCAACAGAAAGAAACCCAAGCATGCAGATGTACCTGTTCCACACCAATCAACAAAATCCAATACACTAAATATGAATGGAATTCCAGATACAGTCTTCCTTTTTGGTGTCAAGATCTTTACATTGTGATTTGGGAAAATTTGTTCCCCAAACCACTATGACTCCAAGTTCATTCACATCTCTCTGTGAGATCCTTTTTCCTTCTTTCCCTTTACCTTTCCTGGCTCTTCCGACACTGAATTTCTTTCCTTGGTTCAATTTTCTTCTTCTCAACATAGCCTGCTAATGTACAAGTATGCCAAGGTAATCCATCTGTTGACAGGTAAAACTGTGATGGTAATACCTTGAAGGGCACATAGAAGAGACACTACTTGCTGGGACAAATAGATCCCATAGGGAAACAGGTTCTCTCTTCACTGCAGGGCTGACTGTAGTTGTCAGTTTAATAAACCAGCGGATAATAATAAACCAGCAAAGGCAATATTTCTAATAGCTATTTCAATCCCATCATCTTCTATACCTCTTTCAAACTTTGAAGAGAAGAGTTCATTTTAATGTCCATCAAACTATGTAAGATGTACCTTTAGAAAGGTAGTACGCTAACAGTACATGCTATCATCAAAACATGTTCCTAAAACCTTCGTGGGTTGGTCTAGCATTTCTGTCCCTTAACAGCACCACTCCCAAGTGGAGTTCTGTTCATAACACTCCCACTGTCAGACAGCACAGGACATAAGGGAGAGATTTTTACAAGTTCTAAATCCAGTCCAATGTTCTTCTCCAGATATGAATCCTGGCTCTTTACAGAAGTCCATATATCTTACCCCTCTCATTCCTATGTAGTTATGTTGTTCATATTTGTCTCCTGGCTTCTGGAAAGGAAATGTTCCATCATAGCCACTCAGGTACCCAGCAAGTCCTATCAACATCTAGAGAAAGAAGAATCCATATTTAGTGAATCAGAAAGATAGAAAGTTATCAAGTCAGACCAATGCCTTAACAATCTGTAAAGACACATCATTTAGAGTTTGCAGTTTCAGTACATCCACAAAAAACAATCCATTTTGTTCATTATTTTATTTAACAGACTTATTGTCCTACTCTTGAGCTCTTCCCAAACCACCTTGAGTAATATAATTTTAGAAGCTGTGATTACATAATCAAACAACAAGTTGAACAGATAAATTCCTATTGTATGGCTCAAAACCAGCTGGGCTGCTAAAGGTGTACTCAAGTATCTTGATTTCTCTCCCACATTCCCTTCCCATCATCTTGAAATGGGAAAAAAAACTACTTTGGTAGAAAACAGGAAACAGAGGGTAGGAGAACGTGGCAATTAAGGTCGAGAGATGTCTCCCTACACTAAATGTTTATGTGTATTTATGCCACCTATATTCCACTCCACCAACATGTTCCCATGATGTTAATTATACAAATGATATTGGTTACACAAATGTAACTAAAGCAAAATACAACCCAATAACTAAAATTGCAAAAACACAAAGAAACCTAAAACAGCAATAAGTTCATATGGATAGGACAATAAAAATGTAAAGAGCCAAAGGATTCCTGAAAACTCAGAACAATTATTTTCCCACCTGGTCCTTACATAATGAGCACTAGAATGATGTAATTGTTTGAGAATTGGGCTACAACTCTGGAGATCAGGGTTTGAATCCCAGCTCAGCCATGGAAATCCATTGGGTGATCTCAGGCAAGGTACACTCTCTCAGCCTCAGAGGAAGGAAAAGACAAACCCCCTCTGTATAAATTTTGCCAAGAAAATCTCACGCAAGGTTTGCCTTATGGCATGAAAAGTCAGAAACAACTTGAAGGCACACAACAAGCAACTTCCATAATAAAAATGTAGGCAACAGGAAAATGTCTCCTCAGGAGACCACTGTAATGGCAAGAAGGCACCACAAAACAGGATCCTTCCTTGGTCATCCCTGCCACATGTCTGATAACAGTGGCACTTGGGAGAAAGGCCTCAGATATCAGTGAACAGGTAGCTTGACAGAGGAGAAGGCAGTCAAGCAAACATCTTGCTCTAAGTTGTGTAGGAGCTAGTAAGAGTATTACCAAAAAGTCCCATAACTTCCAGATGCAAAACTTGACATTTCCACACAGCCCAGAAGATGTCCCTAGCTGCAAATATTGGTAGAGATGGAGTGCAAGTCCAATTTGAGTCCATGTAAACTCAAAGATGGAGTGCAGAGGAGAGAGAAAGGCTACAGGACTCGGAACTGTTTGCAGTTTGAAAACTGATTACAGTTTCCATGCATCCACTCTGAATAACTGCTCCATGTTTAGGACAAGATAACTGGAAGAGGAAATCATTATTCCAGCATTTAAAATAACAAATCCATTAGATCTAAATGGCTTACATAAATACACCTGCTGGCCAAAGTGAAAACTAACTTAACACCAGGCAAGTTTCTTTGGAGAAAAAGACTCAGTGCTATATCTCGCACGGTTCCATCTCTAATGATTCCTATTTTACCTCTGATGACAAGGTATCTCTGAGAAAGGTCTTTAGACAATTTAAAATCCTGGCAACTTCACCCAGGACAATCACACACACTGTCTAGCACCAGTCAGCAAGCCAGTCTGACTATTTGCATCAACTGTAGTTTCAAAGACAACACCAAATACAACACATTGTAGTAATCGCAACAAGCTGTCACAGGGCAGAAGTAAACATTGCTAGACTATCACCATTCCACTGGAGGTGCAACTCACGCATATTCAAAATAACTTTAGAATATATAGAAACCAAAATGACTAAACTGAGGCCATTGTAATTTGGACACATAATTTGGACATGTAAAAAAAGACAATTCCAACATTTGCTTTTGGCTATGACTGCTAGAAATTCAACTTCTATTTTTAGAGGCAATATAACTTTGGTTATCAGGCAGAAGACAACAAAAACAAGAGACGTCTTGTCTCTTGCAACAGCTGATTTACCAGCACAGATAATTTGAATTAGCATTAAGAAAGATCTTTAAACATCACCAGTCACTGCAATGAAATGTCCATGGGAATGTTCACAATATCTATTGTCGGTGAAGCTGTATCAGGATGAGAATGATTTGTAGCTAAGTGATTTTACTGGCTCCTTAAGTATTTAAAAATTTGATGATGACAGTTTACCTTCCCAAGAGGTGGGTGGACATCAAAGAAAAAGGTCCGGTTAATGTAGTAGCTTCCCATCTTCCCAAAATGTGTTTCATCCCAACTAAAAAAATAGGGGGAAAGTGTTATTTATCCGTTAGCTTCAGGGTCACTTGTAACCTTTACCATTTCTGCACACAGTTTAAATCTGCAAAGCAAATTTAGATAACACCATACCTACTAGATTGAGTGCCTAGAAGTTTCATTTAGACCAGCAGTTCCCAAACTGTGGGCTGCAATACCTCTGTGCACCACAGTGAACTCACAATGATATCCCAAGTCATTTTAATCCATCCTCCCTCTTTTCACCTGGGTTTAAAATGTCCCCATTTTCCCCTTCCATTTCCAAGCTCAAAAACAAAAAGTAAGGAGGACAGTTATACAGTAAAATGTCAAGACAATAATGTTTGGATCCCAAAAAGAGTTATTTTACTGCTGTTAATGAAGTTTAAATTTTACTGTCCTTTGTCTCAGTCTCCACATAGTCAAAAAAAGGGGGATGGGTAGGGTATCTGTATTGAGATCCCTCCAGATTAACTGAACTACATATAGCAGAGACAACATCTGATACAAAATGTAGGTCTGTGTCTCCAATACAGTCACGTCCTTCTTTTTCCTTTCTCCTGTATGATTTTTGACATATTTTGCCTAATAATGAAGCCAGTGGAATTTCAAAAATTTTCACAATGTGTTTTGTGCATTTTTGACGTCCAATAATGGTATCACTCTTTTGTGGATTTTGCTTTATTTTGCTGTATGGCCAACATAGTAACCCCTGAACATATTCCCCCCCAGGTATATCTCAGTTAACAAAGTAGATGTATTCCTAGGCATTACTTCTTTAACAGAAAACCTGGTACCGGAGAAAGAAATAACATGGGGAGAAAAAAGGGATAGGGTTCTACACCACAAAAAAAATTATAAAAAAAATCAGTTCAACATGTTTCGAGAAACATTTTTTTTTTCAAAAGGAAAAATTTGCACATGTAAAATGAAACAACCCAGTCAGGTAAGCCTAGTATTAGTAAACAAAAACATTTTGAACCTCATAGACACCACAAAATGCATCCAGGGATTTTTTTTTTCTTTTCCTACCCTGCAGATTCCCCCCCTCCACCCACAGGTGGCAGGTAGCTGCTAAGACTAGCTAATCTGCTTTCCCTTTTTTCTTTATTTTGTTGTGTACATATACACAGGTAGGGGATTCTGGAAGCAGTTGTCCATTTTTCCTGTTGTAGGCAGGCTACAGCTACAGAAGAGTTAGCTACATTCTTTCCCACCTCAGCCATTACTGCATGATAGGCTACTATTAATTAATTTATTTTATTTTATTTATTTGTATCCCGCCTCTCCATATGGATCGAGGCGGTGAACAACTTACAAATAGCATGTATTTCGAAACATTTCTATACATGCCCCCAACAAGCTGGGTACTCATTTTACCGACCTGCGAAAGGATGGAAGGCTGAGTCAACCTTGGAGCCTGGCAGGATCGAACTCACAACCTTGTGGCTTGCAGTACTGGCATTTAACCACTGCGCCACCAGGGCTCCTTCAATCCAATACCAGAAGTCTGTATTGTCCAGCCCTCTTTAACCTTTCTCTCAGTGCTGATGCTGCTTAAAACTTGCAGCTAGACAGAAGACAGGAAGAAAAGAGAGGCTGAGCAAGCATGAAAAAAGCTTTGTAAAAAGATGCTTCATTTTAGAGACTTGTTTAACTGAGGAACACCTGTAAAATAAAAGTCAATGTTTCTTTGTCAGGTGAACACCTCATATGATCGGCGGTTTCAGGCGAAGACCGCATACGACTAGCTGCCTAAAAAGATTCTATGGAATCCTGGGATTTGCAGTTCAGGAAAGAGCCTTTAGAATTCTCAGCCAGCGAGCTCTTTGGCCTCAGTTAACGGTGTCTGCCTTTAACAGACTGGTTGCTATAGAGATGAGGCCTAGCAGCAAGGAGGAGGGCAGTCTATTCTCTCAGGAACACAACCTCTGTATGTTAATAACTCTGAATACAGACTGGGTTGGGGAATATGAGGAAAAGTTACAGGTACCAAACAGGACAGTTTGGGGAATTAGAGACAAGGAATGCAAATCTTTCTAACAAGTATTATCTATGAGAAAATAAAATCCCAGGCAACGCCTGGTATATCCTCTAGTTCAATAATAAAAATAACCCCTCTCTAGGCCGAGATTTAAAAAAAAATATGCATGGATGCGCCCCAATTGAGAATTAAACTTTTACTAGACTGTAATAGTGCTATTATTCCACTTTCAACCTCCTATGGAATTCTGGGATTTGCAGTTTAGGGAGGGGCCTTTGAGACCGCTCCTTAAACTGCAAACCCCAGGATTCCATAGGACATTGAAAGTGGAATAATAATAATAATAATAGTCTAGTGTGGAAATGGCCTTAAATGCACCTGACGAAACGGGTTAGTTAGAGTCTAGTCTGATGCAAACTCCTTTCCCTACAGACCAACCTCGCCTCCAAAACTAAGGCCCGCCCCCGTTTCCATGGCACCCCGCAGCCCCATACCAGATGTGCGGAGGCTCCCGCAGACGGTAAAAGCGGGTCGCGAAGCTGAGGACAGTGACGAGGCCGAGCGGGCTCCAGAACCAGCCGGGGCTCCCGCGGGCTGGAGGAGGAGGAGGCGGCGGCGTCGCGGGGCCGCTCGCCAGCCTGAGCGTTCTTCGTCGCCGCAGGCCCAGCACGGCCTGGCAGCCCTTGTTCGCCGCCAGCGGCATCCGCGCCCTGACGGGAGGCGCCTCCTGCCGGCAACCCCCCCCGCGCCGCCACCTCGGTTTGTGCGCAATGCACCATGGGAAATGAAGTCCCTGTTCGGAAGGCATGATGGGCAAAAGAGCTTGGAGACCACGACGGCCACGTGACTGAGGCCATTTCCGCACAGCCCGTTATAGCGCGATGATTCCACTTTCAACATCCTCTGGAATCCTGGGGTTTGCAGATTCGGGAGGGGCCGGTCCGGCCCCTCCGAATCTGCAAACCCCAGGATTCCAGAGGATGTTGAAAGTGGAATCATCGCGCTATAACGGGCTGGTGCGGAAATGGCCTGAGACCGGGGGGGGGAGAAACGAAGAGGCTTTTTATGGGATTGTGGGAAATGTAGTGCTCGAGAAATAGTGGTTTTCTTCTGGCCCATTGAATTCAGTGGAAACAACAAAAGGCCGCTGTCGTACCTCAGAGACTACCAAATTTATTACAGCAGGAGCTTTTGAAGACTCTAGCCTAGTTCCTTGGATGTGTGATAAAGTGTAAAGGAAGTATTTCAGTGTCATCTGTATTTAAGTCCCATAATTTCCCATCATTAGGTGACAGGGAATTAGGGGTGATGAGAACTGTGTGGGAGAAAAATGGCGTCCTGCTGTAGCACAAACACAGCGGGGTCCCTCACCACCTCCAGCTGCGTGAGAACAAGAAGTTGACAAGCTGCTTGCCAAGATTCTGGACCTATTCCCATTACAGAATTATACTGCTATTATTCCACTTTAATTGCCATGGTTTCATCCTGGGATTTGATGCTTAGGGAGGGGCATTTAGAATTCTCAGCCAAAGAGATCTAGTGCTTCACCAGAGTGCTATGGAACCAGGGCAGTTAAAGTTGACTAAGGCCATTTCCGCACTACACTCTTATAGCACGATTATTCCACTTTCAACATCCTATGGAATCCTGGGGTTTGCAGTTTCGGGAGGGGCCGGCCGGCTGGCCCCTCCCGAAACTGCAAACCCCAGGATTCCATGGGATGTTGAAAGTGGAATAATCGTGCTATAAGAGTGTAGTGTGGAAATGACCTAACAGCATTGTAAGCATATAGTGTGAATGAGCCTGTTTCTTGGTAGAGTGTGCTCATAATCTTTAGGGCCTTTCTACCCTACACTGTTATAGTGCTATTATTCCACTTTCAACATCCTGGGGAATTCTGGGGTTTGTAGTTTACTGAGGCCAAAGAGCTCTCTGGCTGAGAATTCTAAAGGCCCCTCCCTAAACTGCAAACCCCAGGATTCCATGGGATGTTGAAAGTGGAATAATCGTGCTATAAGAGTGTAGTGTGGAAATGACCTAACAGCATTGTAAGCATATAGTGTGAATGAGCCTGTTTCTTGGTAGAGTGTGCTCATAATCTTTAGGGCCTTTCTACCCTACACTGTTATAGTGCTATTATTCCACTTTCAACATCCTGGGGAATTCTGGGGTTTGTAGTTTACTGAGGCCAAAGAGCTCTCTGGCTGAGAATTCTAAAGGCCCCTCCCTAAACTGCAAACCCCAGGATTCCATGGGATGTTGAAAGTGGAATAACAGCACTATGACACTGTAGTACAGAAAGGCCCTTAGTCCTTTAGGTGTCACTATGCCCTTCCTTTTTACTATTCTTATGTTTTTTGGGGGGTCCAACAGGTTGATACAGTGTCTCTTTCTAAAAGGTGTATATTAACTATAGATTATACAGGGTCACGGGGTGTTCTTTCTTTTACCAGATGTTCTACTTTAAACTTTTCTTCTTTGGGGAATAGAGTATGTTAGCCCAGTGGTTCTTAACCCTTCTTTATTGGGGACCCCCATTAAATATAATTTGTTGCCAGGGACCCCCAAGATTTACCTCAAGATTTACACCCCATTAAATTAATTTTGCCAGGACCAAGATTTACCTCAAGATTTACATTTTAAATTTAAATATTTAAATTTAGGCTAGCCTATTCAAACATTCATTTAAATATTCAAATATTTATTTATTAAAGCCTTCTGGAGACTCGGATTCAAATCCCTGTTCAGACACTGCGAGGCCCCTCCCAAAACTGAAAACCCCAGGATTCCATAGGATGTTGAAAATGGAATAATAACACTATAACAGTCTAGTGTGGACATGGCCCTACACCCCCTTCCCTTTTTTTTTCCAGCACAACTTTAGAAATTTTTTTAAGGATCAAGGGGAAATCTCTTGCCCTCCAGCATTGCCAAAAACAAAGTATTTCTTGTCCAAAACATCTGGAGAAAACTTTTTTAGGAAAGAGATAGTGTTAATTGTCTCTGTTTCAATATAAACAGGGAAGGCATGACGGGGGGGGAGAGTTGTGTCACATTTATAAGAAATAAAAGATCTATTTCAAAATGCGCTTCCGTGGATGATTAGAAGCCACTTCTCAGCAGCACAGATCGCCTCAGGATAGTTTTAAAACTTGAAGACAGAGCAGAAACTACAATTCCCAGAATGCCAATAACTCTTTCCAAAGAAAATCTCTACACGTGAATGGCCTGCCTTAAAACGACGTCAAGAAAGTGTTTGTTGGCCGTAACTCGAAACGTTGTCAGTGTCGAGTGGTAAAAGCGACCGCACTTTCTTCGCCAGAGGGACAGAAGCGTAACACAGGGAGAGTGCGGAAGATGTGTGCCGCGTTAGCGAAGGTATTTGCTATTACAAAGGCCATGTCCGCACTAGCCTGTTATAGCGCGATGATTCCACTTTCAACATCCTCTGGAATCCTGGGGTTTGCAGTTTCGGGGGGGGCCGGTCGGCCCCTCCCGAAACTGCAAACCCCAGGATTCCAGAGGATGTTGAAAGTGGAATCATCGCGCTATAACAGGCTAGTGCGGATGAGGAAAAAGAGCTATCTCTGTTAGCTGTACATATAAAGGAACAATTTCTTCTGCATTGCTTTTTCTGGTTCCTGTGAATATGCCCCCCCCCATAATTGGTACGTGTAGACAGACGTCAGACTGAAGTTGGGCTGACATTTA
This sequence comes from Ctenosaura bakeri, assembly GCA_948474755.1. Classification (NCBI taxonomy): domain Eukaryota; kingdom Metazoa; phylum Chordata; class Lepidosauria; order Squamata; family Iguanidae; genus Ctenosaura; species Ctenosaura bakeri. Next base: position 52,946 of record CAOLHI010004977.1, on the reverse strand, counting down.
AAGCTGCTGTTCAGAGGGAAGGAAATGCTGTATTCCAGTCCTTATTTTCTCATGACACGGAATAAGTAAAAAGCTGCGATTTCCGTCCTCAATTCCCATTAGAGGGGATTCCCATTTTTTCCGAAAGAGTTCAATGCTATATGCAAAAGGTGGTTGCTACAAGGGAACCCAGGTGTGTTCTTAAATAATCCTGAATATTTTTATTTTGTTTTGTTTTTTGCTATAGCCCTTTAGGGGCTTTCCAGAGCACAGAGGTTATTCTGCTTCTGAGCATGTCTGGAGTGTCTTTGCCCTATCCCTGAATAATACTGCCTTTAAAGAACAGAGCATATGAAAATTGCTCCTGAATGAGACAAAAGATTAGTCCAATTTTCTGTTCACAGTGGCTGGTCAGTTGCGCACAATAAAGTAGGTATAAGATGAATATGAGTGAGGAAGATCTTGCATAGCCAGCCTGCTGCTGCGGAGAAGACTCTTTCTGTGGCAGCCAATCACCACATTATGGATGGCAGGAACATTGTCGGGAGAATCTGCACTGAACATCTCAATGCAGGAACATTTCCGCACGACACTCTTATAGCACGATGATTCCACTTTCAACCTCCTATGGAATCCTGGGGTTTGCAGTTCCAGGAGGGGCCAGCCGCCCCTCCTGGAACTGCAAACCCCAGGATTCCATAGGAGGTTGAAAATGGAATCATCACACTATAAGAGTGTCATGCGGAAATGGCCCAGGATTAACACCTGTAGCCCTCCAGATGTTGTTGAACTCCAGCTTCCACCAGCCCTAGTCAGCCTGATCACTTATGAAGGATTGTGGAAACAGTATGATTCAAAGACACAGCCATGCCAGTCTGGATCAGTATGCAAGAGGGTGTTGCAGCACCTTGAGATTAACTGAGAGAAAGAAGTTGGGAGCCTAAGCTTTTGTAGACTCAAGTCTGCTTGATCAGATGCATCCATTGAAGTAGACTTAAGTCTATAAAAGCTTATATTAGTCTCAGGACTTTTCCGCACTAGCCTGTTATAGCGTGATGATTCCACTTTCAACATCCTATGGAATCTTGGCGTTTGCAGTTTCGGGAGGGGCCAGGCTGCCCCTCCCAAAACTGCAAACCCCAGGATTCCGTAGGATGTTGAAAGTGGAATCATCGCACTATAACAGGCTAGTGCGGAAAAGGCCTCAGTCTCAACCGTTTCCACACTACACTGTTATAGTGCTGTTATTTCACTTTCAACATCCTGTGGAATTCTGAGGTTTGTGGTTTAGGGACATTTAGAATCCTCAGCCAGAGAGCTCTTTGGCCTCAGTAAACTACAAGCCCCAGAACTCCTCAGGATGTTGAAAGTGGAATAATAGCACTAACAGTGTAGGGCAGAAATGGCCAAAGTCAGTTGGTCCCAAAGATGCTGCAAGATCCCTTTGCATGTGGGAACCTCAGTACATCAAAATCTGGAGGACCAAAGATTCCCCCTCCTCCACCCTAATGTATGAATAGAAGTAGGTACATATGGATTAAAATTAAATTTGAAGCTCACAATGCAAGAGAAAGCCAGTTAATGAATTCCAACCCTAGCCCACTACAAAGCACAGAGCAGAACGGGCAAAATCGCCATGTATCCACCACCCTGAACAATTTGGGGGAGGGACAAATTGTATTTCTATACAGACCTGAGAGAAAAATAACAATATTGCATTTGCAGACCCTCATTTTCTTATGTTTCACCAGACTTGATTTGTACTTAATTTGTTCAACTGGAATCAACTTTCAATGCTATAGACCTGGGAAATAATAAAACAAAGCTTCTGAGCATGTCTAGAATGCCCTTACCCTGAATAATACTGCCTTTAAAGAACAGAGCTTTGAGAGTAGCCAATATGGATTTCTAGGAGTTCTGTATCCCTGTCCCACCCTCTCTCTTCTTAAAAGTTAGATACTGGTAGCTTAGGAATTGGGTAAGTGGGTGGGTACATGCATGCGTACATGCACCCACCTTCCTTCAAGTCACCTTTTGACTTAGGGCCCAAGAATTGGATAGATTCCGATAAGTAGTGGGTAGAAATATGTCTGGAGTCTGCTTTGAAGGAAGTAGTTCATAATTTCTACAGCTGATCTTTCTTCATTAACTGAGAAAGGCTGGATATAGTTCATGCCAGAATCTTTTGATGTTATTCTCAGGAATTTCCTAAGGAGATCACTGAAAGAGACATCCACCATTTTTCAAATCATCTGGTTTTATATCCTTAACATTATCTAGTAACTAGTGGATATAAACGTTTCATTCATTATGAATAAGAATAATTGTAATATAAACATTCCTAGCCAAAGGCAATATTTCTCAGTGTTAATTACCATTAAAGAAACAACTGACTAGAAAAATGCAAGGCAGTGGCTTGAGTTTGTCTCTTAATTAGAACTGACAATCTTAAAGCACTATGCATGGGCATGCACAGTGCATAGAATCTGCAGTATCTCATGCTGTTTGTTTCCTGTGAAAATCAGAGCTTTAGGATGCAGCCACATTGTACATTGTCCCAGTGAATTTATCATACCATTGGAAGCTGCATAATGAGCATAATGAGTACACAGTTGTAGGACTGTGCTTTACATTTTCTACAAGCTTTTCAACATGTGCACCCAGTAAGTGCTAGCAACACAAGAACTGAAGGAAACTCTTGCTTTCTGAAAGCTGCCCCCAAGTACTGCAGATAAAGTGAACCATACATTTTTAAAAAAACAAAACAAAAAACAGAGCAGGGCTTCTCTTCCATGTGGAACTCCAGCTCTCCCTCAGACATTTTTACCAAACTCTTACCAGAACATTACTTTTGGGCCATTTCCGCACTAGCCTGTTATAGCGCGATGATTCCACTTTCAACATCCTCTGGAATCCTGGGGTTTGCAGGCCGGCCGGCCCCTCCCAAAACTGCAAACCCCAGGATTCCAGAGGATGTTGAAAGTGGAATCATCGCGCTATAACAGGCTAGTGCGGAAATGGCCTTGGAAAGCACAGCTCTCAGCATCCCAGTCACCTACAATTATAGGAATTGTAAACCAAACAAGCAATTTTTCCAGACTATGCCCACACATCTTGAACATGCACTTGTTATGAGCTAAAAGAACAATTCTTTCCTTTTGAGCCAAAATGAAACAGTTCATACTGCATATAGTTCAGTTATGGAATTTGCTACTACAGGATATAGATATGATCACCAACTTAAATGGCTTTAAAAGAAAACCAAGTGGGTACATTTAGCATACGACTACAATCCTTTGGACACTTGACTGGGAGTAAGACCACTGAATACAGTGAGATTAAAACCTATGTACACAGAGTTGATAAGCAATTAATGAGCACCAGTTATTCAGCATGCCTCTGAAGAAAAGTTCCTGGTGAACAACAAGAAATAGGCTATCTCCATATGTCCTTTATATGGGCTTCCCAGAGGCATCTTACTGAACACTGGGACATAAAATGCTGGATGAAAAATGTCTTTGGTCTGATCCAGGGCATACATTTTATGGTGCTTGATCTCTGTCCTTCAGATCCTGCATAAAATATTCTGAATTCTATCAAATCCCAAATATTACAGCTGGAACCAATTATGTAATGTGGCATTCTTAGAAACATAGGCATTACTTGTTTATTGTTCTATTTTAAAACAAAAATATGTGCACAATAAACACAGTGACAATTGTAGTCTTTTCCCTCTAATATCTGAGACTTAAAATATTAAGGAATAAAATATCTTCCTGGTTTCCTTCTCTCTTCTGGAATCTAAAAGCTAAAGGGTGGGATTATGAAACTTCTTCGATTGGCTGCAAGAGAAGTTCCTCCCTCTCCCCGCTTTGTAGTATACTCTGAGTTGGCTTTAATTCTGAAGATAACTGCATGCAGAAGGCATGGAGACTTCTACAAAGGTGAGAGAAAAACAGGTTTATAGTCAGCTGCCCTAGAATCACTGCATTACTGACAGTCCTTCCTACTGTGTTTACAAAGAACGCTTTTGGAGCAGTAGCTACAGTACTTAGAACAGGCTACTCTTTGGGTCATCTTCTGTAACTGAAAGGTTTGAAAGCAAACCATCTATTGATATCTGCAGGAGAGATGGCTAAAAAAAAAAAAAGCAATGGTGGGAAACTGCGTTTCAAATTGTAAATAGCAGCCTTCTCCAAAACTGCTATCATCCAGGTTGTGGGACTAAATTTTCCACTATTCCCAGCCAACCTGGCCATTGCTGGATGGAGATGATGGGAGTTGTAGTCCATTTGGAAACAAGTTTGAAAGAAGGCTGATAATAGAAATGTATGTGGCCAAATGGTGCCCTCAGTGAGTTAATTCCATTTCCAGCAGAATAGTGTGACAAGTTGCCATTTTAACGGTTTTTAAAAAGTTGCTCCCATTTTATATAACTTTGTACTTGAATTTAGTGAATCTAATGTAATCTCAACTTTAATTTTTTCCGCATGTTTTTTTTTCCTTCTTGTAGCCAGTCCTTTATACTTATTTTAGAAGCTCCTGTTCCTGGAGGGTACGAATTGGTAAGAATAATTTTTGAATCCATTTCTATATGATGCTGTCCAGTTCTCTGTGTTTTAGATTTATCGACCAAAGTGTAGTTGATGAGTGACTGATTAATCACAGAGCAGCAAAATATGCAACTAAATCAACCATTTCTGGGAATTGACTCTGCAGTCTTATATATATGCCTACTTAGTGAGAGCTGCTTCCCAGGCATACAAAATTCATTTAATTCTGTTGGCAGAAGTATGTTCCACGCAGAATTTTATTTTCTGGTAAAAAGTGATTCTCTACAAGTGGCAGCAATGTTTGGGATACCACCCATAATTACTTCTGAACTGCAATAAATGCTGTTTAGTAATTCTGAAATCTTTCTGTAGCCTAAACACATTTTTGTGTGTGTCTTTCTTTCTTTGGATGCTTCTCTTTATATCCCAGCCTGAAATTAATCAGAAACATACTTTCAAGCTATAAAAGAAGACTAATCCAGCTGTTTTCAGTTACAGTATTGCATTTTAAAAATTCTCATGCTGGAAAACAGGATATTCAGGGGATTCTGGACCTTAAACTGAAAAGTCTGTACTGTTAGTTGAAGCTTTAACTTGCTATAATCTAGCAAAACAAACAATGGTAGCCTTCCAAGGTCTACATTCCAGAATCAAATGGGCTATTGTAAACTTTAGTTAAGTTGATCCCTCCAAATTACAGGGCATGGAAAAGCAGTGTGTTAACCTGACTTGTTGGTCTAATAATATGATTCTCAAGAGATCTTGGATCGAGTTTCCAGATAAAGCCTTGCAATAGATAAAAAAGGGGGTTGCATTTTTAGTAAGAACCATGGTTCAGTTATAGAGGGCGTATTTGTACGTGGAAGGTCTCAGGTTCAATCTGTGACCAGTTCCAGATGGTAGAGCTGCATTAGTCAATGTTGACAATAGAGAGCAAGACCAAATAATATATAAGATGTTCTGATTCTATATAAAGCAGTTTCTGTGTTTCTGTTTGTGGAATTGTTACATCTTGTATACAGCTTAGAAAATAAATCCACATTTGAGCAGCATTTAGTATTCAAAGTAGCACTGTTATAGTATTTAACTCTTATCACTTGCTTAACAGGGTGTTTTCTACCTCTATTTAATTTTCTCAGAAATACCAAATTAAAGATTTTGCCTTTGTTCATAAATAATGTTCAGTATATGCAAGTGTATCAGTATGTTTTGACCTCCAGGAAATTAAACAGAGGATGACAAAAGACACGTTCTGAAAAAAGAGATTTACAGTGGGATTATGAAGTACTTAAGAATAGATAGAATAAAGTTGTTTCAAGTGAGTGGGTGGAGTTGAAATTACACACCTTCCGCTTCTTTTTAAGTAAAAAAAGAGTCAAAGGAACGAAAGCAGATCAAGAAATCATAATGTGAAAACATTAACTCTTCTTCCACAGCTATTTTACAAAGAGTTGTATTCTTTTTATTGTAGTTATTGTTGGTACCATCAAGTCAACTTTTGACTTATGGTGACCCTACGAATGTGAGATCTCAGAGTCACCCTATCATCAACAGCCCTTGCAACAGGTCTTGCAAGACTCGGGAGTGTAGCTTCGTTGATTGAGTCTATCCATCTGTAATGCAATCTTCTTCTTTTCCTACTGTCTTCTACCTTCCTGAACATTATTATCTTTTGTAGTGAGTCTTGTCTTCTCACTATATGGTCAAAGTACAGGAGCCTCAGTTTAGTTATCTTGGCTTCTAGGGGAGAATTGAGACTGGCTTTACTCTAGGACCCATTAGTTTGTCTTTTTATGAGACCGAAGTATCTGTAGAACTCTTCTCCAGTGCCAGATTTCAAATAAGTTGATTTTCTTCCTATCAGCTTTCTTCACTCTTCAGCTTTCACAACCCTACAGAGAAATTGGAAATATTATGGCAGGGACAATCCTTAGTATTCAATGATGTATCTTTACACTTCAGGATCTTTTGGGGAAAAGGTGAAACATAATAAAGATGATGATAATTGGTCTATCATTTGATGTACTGTTTACAGTTTCCAAATAGTTCATGATCATCACAGCCAAGGTAGACTAGCTGGCCTATGACTTTCTTTGTTCACTTACCCATCTTGGTTTATATAAATTAAAGAAACTGAGATATCTAAATTATCCTCAAAAAGTGTCTGTGAGATAAGGATTGCTGAATCCTCCTACTGATTCCATTCTGCAAAGCCAGTGTCAGTAGCCTCCATGGGCCAGCTGCTAAGGCCCATCACTGGTGCCCATCATTGGGCTCTTCATAGCAGATGACTGGGTCTGGGAACCACCCATCATAGAATCATAGAATCATAGAAATGTAGAGTTGGAAGAGACCACAGGGGCCATCCAGTCCAACCCCCTGCCATGCAGGAACACCCTCAAAGCACTCCCGACAGATGACCATCAAGCCTCTGCTTAAAAACCTCCAAGGAAGGAGATTCCACCACACTCCGAGGCAGCATATTCCACTGCTGGACAGCCCTGACTGTCAGGAAGTTCTTCCTGAGGTTCAGGTGGAATCTCCTCTCCTGTAGCTTGAATCCATTGCTCCTTGTCCTGGTCTCTGGAGCAGCAGAAAACAAGCCCTCTCCTTCCTCTACGTGGCATCCCTTCAAATATTTAAACATGGCTGTCATGTCCCCTCTTAACCTTCTCTTCTGCAAACTAAACATCCCCAGCTCTCTAAGTCTATCCCCATAGGGCATGGTTTCCAGGCCTCTCACCATTTTGGTCGCCCTCCTCTGGACTTGCTCCAGCTTGTCAATATCCCTCTTGAATTGGGGTGCCCACAACTGGACACAGTATTCAAGATGGGGTCTAACCAAAGCAGAGTAGAGTGGTACCAGTACCTCCCTCGATCTAGACTCCATACTCCTATTGATGCAGCCAAGAATTGCATTGGCTTTCTTGGCTGCCGCATCACACTGCTGACTCATGTTCAGCTTGTGGTCTATGAAGACTCCTAGATCCCTTTCACACGTACTGCTATCCAGCAACGTGTCCCCCATCCTATATTTCTGTATTCCATTTTTTCTACCTAAGTGTAGGACCTTACACTTCTCTCTGTTGAATTTCATTTTGTTCGCCTTGGCCCAGGTCTCCAATCTATCCAGGTCATTTTGAATTTTGATCCTGTCTTCTGGTGTATTAGCAACCCCTCCCAATTTGGTATCATCTGCAAATTTGATGAGCATGCCCTCTATTCCTTCATCCAAGTCATTGATAAAAATATTGAACAGCACAATGCTCTGGAGCAGAGATTGCCCATAATGCTCTAGAGTTGTGGCTATCTCAGGTACTCCAGGAAAACGTGAACAAATATAAAATGATGACCTGTATCCCACCAAAAGAGGATGCACCTTGCCAAGCTCACACCCTCAGACCTGGAACTAGTACTGACATAATCACTTCTGGCACTGGAGTCAGACTGGGAAAAAGTCCCTGTGACAAGTATAAGAATATAAAGAATATCTCACCTGTTCCTTCCTTTGTAAGACAGCTTTGGCCATGTTGGCTGGGGATGGTAGGAATTTTAGTCTGTATCTAGAGGGTACCAGATTGTGAAGGCTGTTGTAAGAGTTAGATTCTCATCCTCCCACCTGACCCCTTTATACATGAAGAAGAAATCCATTAGGGAAATCCTTTAAGAAGAAAAATTTCTTCCCATCAGCTTCAGTCAGACCCTCAGTTGGTAACTGTAGCTGTATTGAACAGAAGCTCCTCATTTTGCTTGACGTTTTGCTTTGTTTCCTTCAGAAACAATCAGTAGTTTTCATTTCTATGTGCTCCTGCATAATTCTTAAATTAATATTTTAAAATCAATATTCCCTTCAGCTGTCTGTTTTGCTGTACTGTTTTAACTTATTCTTTTACTGGAAGACTGCTGGAAAATAGTTTTTTTTTTAAGAAAAAGAAGTTATAAATAAAAGAAAAAGAAGTTATAAAACTGAAGTAGGTAACTATCCCTTTCTTGTTGATAGCACTGGCTCTGAAGGGTATCGCCTATGATCCAGTCCCAGTAAATCTTGTGAAGGATGGAGGGCAGCAGGTAAGGAGAGAACTGCAGTCAGTTCATCCAGAAGAAAGATGGGAACCACGTGAAACCTGGGATTGTATGAATTAGAAGATATTGTAAGGATTTAGCAGCTCACTCTGCACCCTTACAGAGAACAGGATTTATTTTCTCTGTAAGGATGAAGGTTTTTTAAGTAGCACTTCTCTTACTGAAAGGCTAGCTCTCTGGGTCTTGGGTTCTTAAAAGGACATGGAAATTAAGTGTCAAAGATATAGCTGTGTTAGTTTGTTTTTGTATAAAAATTAAGGAAGTACTGGGAGGAAAGAGTCTAGTTGAACAGTTGGCTCTCCACATTTGCTAGGGTTAAGGGCACAGGATCCCTGCAAAAGTGGAAATATCACAAATATTGAAATGTGTGTGCCTGTCTATGGAAGGAGGCCAAGGCATGGTAGGGGAAGCAGGTACCCAAGGTCCAAACAAAGGAAAGGGATAGGTCAGCATGGTGGCCCTATACTTCCTCTCTTGCCTATCTCCTACCTTGGGTGTGAGGGGGCATTGGGAGAGGGCTTGTGGTGCTGAGAAATTGAGTTGTGATCCATCCTTAGCTGGCCAGGGAGTGGCTGGTGGAGGAGGACCAGAGGCAGATTATTAAAGGGTTATGTGGAGCCACTGAGAGGGAAGGTTCTCCCAGAAAAGAGGTACCTGAGGTGGGGGAGGTAGCATTTGAAGAAACTCACAAATAATAAAATCTGTGAAAGTCAAACCTGCAAATGTGGAGGGCTGATTATATCTTTAAGAACCCAGACAGAATTGTTATCACATTTTAGAGACAAGTTAACAGCATAGGAAAAAGGGAGGCCGCTGCAATAGCTAAAAGATGCTATCATAAGTATGCTTTGATGTGCCAATTGGAATCTTCTGTATCATATGCCATTCTGACTGGCCTTCCATCCTCATGGTATAACTGCATTTATACTTGAAGATAAACAAATCAGTCCTAAAGATGTTACTAATTTATTTGTTGACTATTTGTCTTCAGGCTGCCTGTCAGCTTATAGCAACTGCATGAATTGTAGAGTTTTCTTACAGAAGGAGCACTCAGTTGTGGTTTGCCATTGCCTTCCTTTGAAAGATAGACTTTGATATCTGGTATTCTCTGCTAGTTTCCCATCCAACTACTAACCAGACCTGACCTGGCCAAGATCACATGGAACCTGGTGCTGTACTCCATGCTAAAATAAATAAGTCTTAAAGGTGTTGTTACACTCCTTTCCTCCAATCATTTTCCTTTTTATATGAAAATTAATAGGTAGAACTTTCCATAGGAAGCCTCTGAATACCAGTTGCTGAAATTTAGCACTGAGGACTATTGCCTGAGGCTTTCCATGGGCATCTAGTTGATCATCATAGGAAACAAGATGGTGGGACAGAGGGGCCTTTGGTGTGATCCAATGGACCATTACTTACATTTGTAATGAGTACAAATCAGGCTTTTGTAGAGATACTGTTTTTTTCTATTGCAGGATGGGAATAAGGGGGTCATGTTGATGTTGTTGGACTGCAATTCCCAGCATTTCTCATCATTGGCTAATCTGACTAGGGTGAGAAACTAGGGTCCACCATTTGCAAGGCTGCACAATCCCCACTCTCCTAGATCAGGAGGCAAAATTAGTGCTTCCACATTCTTTGTTAACAGTTGGGCCATTTCTGCACTATACTCTTATAGCGCAATTATTCCACTTTCAACATCCTATGGAATCTTGGGGTTTGCAGTTTAGGGAGGAGCCAGCTGTGTAGTGCGGAAATGGCCTTGGTGAAAGTTTGTTTTTTCTTTTCTGGCCCAGACTTTGAAGCAAGTTGAGAACCTGCACAGTTCTATACCTTCTGTTAAAAAAAAACTATCTGCAACCCCTCATCCATCCACCTCAGAGTTAAGTGGTGATGCAGAAGGACAAGTAACCTGCCCAAGAACCTGAGTACAAGGCAGAGGTGTAAGCCTGGAATGCATAATCAAATAGTTGCCCACTAGCCCAGAAAGATTGGAAATTAGTGTTGTGACTGTATGGTGGTATAATTTTACATGAGAACACTTACATCTTGAACAAAAGGAACTATGAAATCGCTACATATTGGTCAGAAAACAAAAGGCTATGGTGTCCATTTGTGAGCCGTGTGTTGTGGGAGGAGTGTTCTGAGGCTGTTTGCCATGCACTGTTGAGAAAGATTAAATTTCTCGTTAGTGGAAGCAGATGAATGGACCTCACTTCATCCCAGTTGCCACTATCCTTAAGTTGGAGGGAGAGAAGAAGCAGGCACAGCTCAATCACACCTAGGACTAGAAGCAATGAAAGGCTCTCCCTCCATCCCCTGCTGCCACTGCTGTGGCCTTCATTGTCAATGCTGTATCAAGTCTTAACTAGATTGTATGCCTGAGGGCAGGGAACTGTTTTGTCGTTCTTTTACTTGTAAAATGCAATGTACAGTGATGGCACTATGTAAATAAATGACAATAGTGATGATGATGATGATGATGATGATGATGATGATAATTAATATCAACAACAACAACTAAAGATGGGAAGATGTAGTCTGTGAGTATGATGGCATGCAGGGAAGGGGGCAGTATCCACCTATATGGATAAGATGAGCTTGTATCCCTCTGAGCTCCTAGCTTTAAAGGCTTTTACTTCAAAGGGAAAGTTTTACTCTTCTGTTTGGCAGTACAAGAGCCATAGTGTCTTAAGAACTGTCCTGTCTCCACAGCTGTCTCCAGAATTCCAAGCAGTGAATCCAATGAAGCAAGTCCCTGCTCTCAAAATTGATGGCATCACCCTATCACAGTCAGTAAGTAATCAGTTTCTATTAAATATTTACTTAGTTTTGCTATTCAGACTAAGGACTTTGTACTCAGTATTGAGTAGCCTATTTGAATACCAGGCTTCAGATATATCAGTACAGAAACCACCCAAAGTAGGATTGGATGGAACTTAACTTTTAAAGAATTTTTTTTCTTTTCATGCAGTGCATTTCACTCTTTGACATTTGAAAAATCTAATGCACCTTAAAGATGTTGTTTTCTGAGTAAGATCCCACCACAACAATTGGCAGGCATGGGATTCAGTGTACAGAACCACCAGTGATGACATTTGCTCTGAATTAGCTCAAGCCAAGCAGATCCAGTTTGACCTGCATCATAGGACTGCTTTCCTCCCTCATTCACTTCCCAGGATCATTCTTAGGAGGTTCTTCTTTTTCAGCTGGCCATAATAGAATACCTGGAGGAGACAAGGCCAAACCCTAGGATTCTGCCTCAGGATCCTAAGAAGAGAGCTCAGGTCCGGATGATCTCAGATCACATTGTTTCTGGAATCCAACCTTTGCAGGTAATTGTCCCATTGCCAGGGCTGTTTGTCCCGCATTTAATACTGTTGCATCAGAGTCCAGTGACACTGACTGCAAATGACTTCAGGAAGATGGAGGTATTTCTTGAAGAGAGCAGGTTGTTTTGGCAGTAATTTCTGTTTTCCTCCTACTGCTGTTCAGTCCACCTACTTCCAGAGGCCCAAAGCCTTGGGAACAAGGAATATAGGGCACTGAGCAAACTGTAAAATGCCAGAAAGCAGATTTTGTTGATTCATTTTAATCAAAACCATTCTCTCCTGCAGTTTTGGCACATTGGTCAAGTTGCCCAAGGACCACAAGTGAGAACTAATCACAAGGAAATTATGAACTACACAGAAGAGCTGGGGATGTTTAAAAAGTTTTATTAATCCTTCTCACCTCTCAAAATTAATTTGTCAAGATTAGTAGTGAAAATATAATATTTAGTATTTTACACTGATTATCCCATTAATACTACTTTTAAAAGAAACTATTGGTATTTGCACACTAGAGCTTTTGTTCCTTACTGGAACACTAGAGCTTTTGTTCCTTACTGAGCTTTAAATAGCTCTTTACCTGGTCAATGATAAGGGCAGAAGAATATTGAAGTACCAAGTTTAAACCTACTATCTGTTATGCCAAAAATGAACAAATACATAAAATGTATAAGTCCCTTCCAGTAAAAAGCAAAATGTGAAGTACTTTCACTTTGTCATTAAAAAAAATTAGTTGTCATAACATGTTATTCCTGACATTTTATTTCTAATCTCTGCAAAATAGTGCATTAAAAAAAATTGGTGCGGATTAGGTCAGGCCAAGGGTCAACAGTATCTAACCATGGCACCACAAATGACAAATATTTTCACAGCAGTAATAGTCATGTAATCAGCAAACCACCTCAGAGTATTTTTTGCCTAAGAGAACCCTACGAAATTCCTGAGGTCACCATAAGTCAACAGGTGACTTAAAGATGCACATGTGCACGTGCACACACACACAATGGCTACTGTTAGTGCTCATAGTATGTTTATTCATTTCATGGTCATCTCTGAAGATTTTGTAGCACTTCAAAGTTACATTTGATCAAAGGCAGTAGCATAGCGGTAGAAAAAAGCGTATGCAAACACCAAATTGAATACACAAAGGCTTTGCATTTTGTCCTGAAGACCTCTCCTGTCCCTGTGTTCACACAGTAGTGTGATTTATTTATTTCAAACCTTGTAACCTCATTCTTCACCAAAAAATGCTCCCAAAGCATGTTATGTAAGATAAGTACAAACAATACAGCTCCTGTCCCCAGGTTTACAATCTGATATACAATCCAGAATGGCATAGGATTACAAAACAGAAAAGCACACATGGATGAAAAGGAAAGAGGAAGATCTTAAAGGTTTCACAGTAATTCTTATAGTGGCTGTTATGGAAATAATTCAGGAAAAGAAGTAGCCCAATGGAGCTGGTCTCGCAGATGTGTTTCATATTGGCAAACAGTCTAATCTTCAGCCTCTGTCTACATTTCTCAGAACCTGGGTATCCTACAGCAAATGGGAGAGAAGAAGCTAGACTGGGCACAGCGCTGTATTTCTTCTGGCTTTGAAGGTGAGTGTTAGGATGACATTTTCAGCTGGGCTTAAATAATCTGCTAATTGAGCAGAAACCTTTTCAAAAAGCTTGTCTCCTTATCTGTCTTATACTGTACTGTACTGACAGTCAAGTAAAACAGCTCAGCTGAATGAAATCATTCAGGAACTTCTGCTGACTGAAACAGGAAGATTCCTGACAGCCCTGCCCTGAGAGCAACAACCAATGGAAATTGATCTCTTTTATGTCCTAAAAGAGTATTGTTGAGGTTTTTTTTAAAATCACAATGAACCTTTAATGTTCTGCCAGAACTCAGAACAAGCAACAATTTGTTGCAGTCAGAGAGAATGGCTAAATTAGCAGTTTAGCTATGTTGCTGCAGATACAGACAGACAGACAGAAACAGACACACTGAGCAAAAGCAAGTGGACTGGAAAGCCCATAGCACTCATTCCTTGGGTATTAAGGTCACTGTTCTGTGCATCCAAAAGACTGGGATGGTTGAGTGAATGGTACTATTCTGGAGTATATATAGCAGGCATGGGAAACAGTTGGCAGTTAGTTCCCCCATCTGAGATCTTGGAGCTGCACCACTCACCACCTATCACCCACAATTAATATTTTTTGCTCCCAGATGCTCCCCAAATCCCTTGGGGAGTGGGGAGCATTTTAGTCATGCTTCTGGCCTCCTTAGGAAGTCAGCTCTGGTTCACTTCCTGTTTTAAAAAGACCTCTCCTAGAGCTAAAACAGTAAAGGTGGCATGGTGAAATTTCCCTCCATGCTCCCTTAGTCAGGGAGAGTGTTGTTATACACCTTAAAGTCATTTCTAACTTATGGCAACCCTATCATGGTGAACCTATCATGGGGTTTTCTTGGCACACTTTGTTTAGAGGGGGTTTGCCATTGCCTTTCTCTGAGGCTGAGTGAGTGCGACTTGACCAAGGAAAGTGGGTTTCCATGGCTAAGTGGGGATTTGAACCCTGGTCTCCAGTCTTCATCTAACACTTAACTACACCACATTGGCTGATGGGAGAAGCATTTGGAGACTTGGGGAGGGTGTGGTGGGGCATTTGCCAACTACAGGCCACACTTAATCTACCCAGTGTATGTGATTATGTAGCTGGTCCATACCAACCAAATAATAGCACAGCAAAGAGAATCTTTGTACTCCAACCTGCTCTGTCCTATAGTAGTGCTCCACCTGAAGAAGAATGTGAAGTATACGTCTGATACACAGGCATGCATCTGCAGTCTGAAGTGGTACAACTCATTCTGTCACCTCAGGAGACTATCCATTCTATTGAACGCATGCAGGCCAGTTCTCAGCCTAGAATAGATCTACACCAGGCCAGTGGAGCCAGCCATTCCAAAGTTAGAAACAAGCAGCAGAAAAAACAAGTCAGACAGGGGGAAGGTTTATGGCTATTTTTTCATTTATTTTATTTTTTGCATTTATTTTTTTTTCATTTATTTATTTTCATTTATTTATATATATTTATCGTTGTACAACATGGTCAATAGGTTTTGCAAGAAATAGCAGAGGAAGGAGATAGTGCTGAAGTCTTTCTCTTCACTGTGGTTTTCCTCTGCAATTGCTTTTCCACCTTTGGCTAAGGGAAATTAGGCAAGTGGAAGAAGGGTTAAGCAAAATCCTTTTCTCCTCCACCCCATTTTGCACACTGAAAGCAGACATGAAGTTGGAAATCTCACTGGCCACCAAACATATAACACTGTCTTCTCCCTCTTTTATAATTCTAAAACCCAACATCTATCCAGTTAAGCTGGATTTAGGACAGACAAAAAGTATTACTGATTCACACATCACATATTTCAAGTATGAAACTTGCTATCACTAAATGTAGTGATGACTACCAGTTTGAAAATGGGATTAAACAAATCTGTGGAGAAAAAAGAATGGATATTTGTTGCAATTTTCTCCAGGATCTTAGGCAGCATGACTTTGAGTCAGAGCTTGGAAAAATTCCTTTTGGAGGGCTCTGCTCTGAATATCAGTTGCTGAAGAACAGTGAGAAGAAAGGGTTCTTTTCCTCATTTCCTACTTCTAAGTTTTGCATCTGGTATACCACTAGAAGAAATGAGATGGTAGACAAGATAGCCCTATTGGACAAGACTGAAGGCCTGTTTTTATATTCTTTTCTTCCCCACATTATGTATTTTCCACCAGTGGGCACCTCTTTGAGGTCTGGTGCGGCTGTTCTTTTGCTTTAAGGAACATACTCAACATTTTGTGGGATTGTTTCACATTTTCTTACTCCCTTATAATGGGTGGGGAAAGTGCAGACCCTCGTTTTTGGGCCCCTCTCCCCTGAATTCTGCATTTTCTACAAAGCCTTTTTTGTCCCCATTTGCTGCAAAATGCAGTGGTTTTGTTCCTCATTCTCTATAAAATGATGAATAAATGGCTGAAATTGGGTGAAAGCAAAGCTAGAAGTGATGTCAAGGGTATGATTTGCTGGGGATGTCTTGTGGGGCATAAGAGGCACCCATGCAGTTGCCTACCCCTACTCTGTGAGGATACGGAAACACAATTTATCTGTAGAAAGTATGCATTGAAAGTTCCTGTTCTACCATTGTGTTACCACTTTCTTTTCCTGCAGCTTTGGAGCAGATTCTGCATGAAACAGCTGGACGCTACTGTGTTGGGAATGAGGTAAAGAAGGCCCCTGATTAGGAAGAGAACTAAAAAAACCCAGTACAGTCTGATTAATCAGAATGCCAACAGAGAGCTCCCCATTTTTCAAAGAGTCAACAAAGGAGTGACTTTCTTACTGGTGCTTTTTTTAATCACTGCAGTACTCTGGTGTATGATAGCTCATGGACTAAATCCCACATTTTGCTTGTAGAACTTTGTTCATTGGTATCAACCTAAAATATGCCAACTGCAGGCCACACTTAGCTCTCCAGAGGTGGTTGAGGGGGTATAAGGAGTGGAGATGGTTGTTGCCTCCTCCCATTTTCACTGGAGTCCATTGAATCCTGCCTGTTTGCAACCAAAGAACATTCATATACTAAGATTGTGCACTTATTTCTTTCAGTTTACTGTAAGTATTCCTGTTGTTGTTGTTATATGCCATCAAGTCATCACTGACTTAATAGTGACCCTATCCTAACATTTTCTGGGCAAAATTTATTCAAAAGAAGTTTGCTATTGCCTGCCTCTAAGGCTGAGAAAGTATGTTTCCATTTCTAAGCAGGGATTTGAACCCTGGCTTCCTGCAGTCTTAGTTCAACTCGCAAACATTACACAACACTTACCTGCTGCAGTATCTATAATCTAAGTGTACATTCTACTTATTAAGACGTTAGCAATATTTGCTGTAGAATCTAGAATTTTTGCCAGAGTCACCCTCTTGCAAAAATTAACACAATGAATAGTGACATTACTCAAGCAATTCCCTCCTTATTCTTTCTTCCTTCCTCTTCATCCCATGCCTAAATTTGCCAGACATTTCAGTAACCTCTAAGTATGGTTGCAATTAATTTTATTGTCTATGGATACAACAAAATAAAGGAATAGCACCACCTGCTGACAACACTGCTTTGAAGGGCATTTCTGAATACTGTTGGATCTGAATTGTTGTGTATCCTTGAGATGGACTCACCCAAATGTTTAAATACACTTTGCTAAGGTAGTTAGCTAACTGTGAAAGGTTGCAGCCCATGTGAGGGCATTTTGTACTTTTTATCATTGACGTTTTTACAGCATTTTGTTTTTTATTACTTGGGTTGCCGTTTTCCCTCATCTACTCTTGTCACTATTACATAGAAATATTAAAAAGCAGAGTGTTTCGCTTTACATAGGGCAGATAGTTGAAGGAAGAAAGACTTAACCAAGGACATTTAATTGATCTGAGCAGATTTAAACCATATTAAAAAAAATCATCGTTTAAGTATTTCTAAAACACTCAAAAGTTATTTTAAAAAAGCTCAAAGTTATATGATCTCCTTGAGCTTAAAAACAAGTATTTGGATCCCTGATTGTTCTGACATTTGTTTCTCATTTTCTGTAGGTGACCATGGCTGATTTGTGCTTGGTTCCCCAAGTGTACAATGCTGAGAGGTAAGAAAGCCTGAGCGTTGTGAATAGTTTGACCCAGCAGTGCAACTAGTGTGATCCAAGCAGTCCAGCAGATACTCAGATGCACTTGAATGTATGTGTAGGTCAAAATCTAGTGACTGAGTAGACTACTTGGAAACTGTGTAAGTACTCTTGAATTTGCATTTGGTTTGTACAGTCTTTTTCCCCTGTTACATATAAGATAATGCTCTTCTCTGTGCCTTATGTCATTCTAACCAATGTAAGTATAAACACCCTCCTCTCACCTGAACAAATATAGGCCCAGAGTTTGGGTGGCATGATTCTTCATTCTACATCTTAACATCACCCTGAGCATTTTGGTCCTTAATATACAGTATATTATTTCTCAGGCCTGGTACTGCCATTCACAGCAATTCTGTGGAGGAGTCTGCAAATTTGAGATTTCTCATTTGACTCTCTGCCCTCTCCTTCCAGTATGCCCTTCTATCCTTCCAGTATGCCCTTCTATCCTTGTAGAGTTAATGTCCAGAGATAACCATATCTCTTTAATTCTTTCCATTTTATCCAGTATCTGTTAGTCTCCATTTCATGCCCATATTTTTAAGTGTATCACTTTCTGTGGCAATTGGCTGTTCCTTCTCCTGCTATTGGCTAAAAAAATCATAAATAAAAATTTAAACATTAAGATAAATCTTTCCTGAATCATCCAGGACTCTTAATCACCCTATGGACATTTGAGCCTCCTCAGTCCATCGTCTGTTCTCTTCTTAATCTAATGCAAACTGTATTTCTCTAGATAGACATATCATATGATTCAGCATGTTACTGATGTTAAATAAGCTTAAAAGTCAAGATAGTAACTCAAGTGTCTGATTTCAGATGGAAAAAGCTTAGTACTATCAATGGCTACCAGTCATGATTGCTGTATGGTACCTTTAGGATCAGGGTAGCATATTTCTGAATATCAGTTCTTAGCAATCCTTCATTCTCCCCTTACCCACATCTTCTGGTTGCGGGCATCCCGTGTCCATCTGGGAAACAGGACTCTAGATGAGACTGGCCCTCAGTCCAATTTGGTAGGACCTTTCTTATGTCTCTCTATAAGAACTATTTTCGTCAGATTATGGCTGTAAGCCATAGATATTCACATTCTCAAAGCTTGCTGCATTAACTATCACTGACTCCATGTCTAACTCTCTCTCTCTGTGTTTTTTTTAACAGATATAAAGTGGATCTTACTCCATATCCCATAATAAGACGAATTAACAAAGCTCTTCTGGAGTTAGAAGCATTCCAGACAAGTCACCCATCTCGGCAACCAGATACCCCTTCAGAACTAAAAGCCTAAAGTTGCTGTCTTTTATTATAGGAGAGTTTAAGCAAATTTTGATCAGAAATGCAGCATATGTTAGGAATGCTTTATTAACAGTTTTTGAAGAAACAAGATCAGGGAGGGAGATGCAAGGAAAAAAACAAACTGGGCCTTGTCTTGATCATGTTTGACAATTTTAAATACCATCATGAAACAAATTTAAAAAGTTTTGAGTATGCTGTGCTGTTAATGGCAAATTGTGTTTTTGGACAGATAGCTTTTAATGAGACCAGTCAAAAGACAGCGTACAGCTATTTAAACTTTCACTCTTTAACCTACTGAAGAGTGTGTGTGTGTGTGTGTGTGTGAGTGGGAGAGAGACAGGGAGAAATCTTCAACAGCAGCATGAACTGAAAACAGAAGAGACAATGCTCAGTCCAGCCTCACCGTCATTAAAATAAGGGAATACAGAAGGGTATTTACAGGAGAGGAGTTTAGAACAAGAATGAAACTACAATCTCTCCTTCTCACATCCATTCACCCCATAGCTGGGCTCTGCTCCTTTTTTATAGCATAGCTACAAGAAAGTTAAAACCCATCAGAGATGGCTCCTTGAGAGAAGAACGAACAGGTTGCTTACCTGTAACTGTGGTTCTTCGAGTGGTCATCTGTGCCATCATACACTAGGAGCTTTAGCGCCTGTGCGGTAGCGTTCGGAAACTTCTAGAGCTTGTTCGCTTGGCGGGAACCCCTCCCCCACGCCGGTACTGCGCATGCTCCTCCCGCCGAGCAACGGTCTCTCCTCAGTTCTGTCGTCCGCCGTAGAACCTACAGGGACCTGAGAAAGAGGGGAGGAAGGGCGGGTGTGTATGATGGCACAGATGACCACTCGAAGAACCACAGTTACAGGTAAGCAACCTGTTCTTCTTCTCGTGGTCTCTGTCCCTTCATACACTAGGAGACTGTGTAGCTTACCGGTCGGACGGCGGGTCAGGTCCTACAGCACGGAAGCCAACACCTCACGTCCAAACCGGGCATCTCTGCGCGACCGGCAGTCGAGCCTGTAGTGGCGCACGAAGGTCGATGGTTGGGACCAGGTCGCCACACGGCAGAGTTCATGCAGGTCAACTCCTCGCAGGAGGGCCGCAGAAGTAGCTACAGCTCTGGTGGAGTGGGCTCGAAGCAGGACTGGCGGAGGCTTCCTCGCGAGCTCATACGCCAGTTCAATAGTCCTTACCACCCACTTGGAGAAGCGCTGGGTGGACACTTTAGGCCCCTCCGACGTCGCCCATAGCAAACAAAGAGATGCGGCGTCTGTCGGAAGGAAGCAGTCCTGTCCTTGTAGAAAGCCAATGCCCGACGCACGTCCAGGGAGTGGAGGGACCGCTCCAACGGTGTCGTCGGGTTCGGGAAGAAGGCAGGCAGGATGATATCCTGGTTGAGATGGAAACTGGACACCACCTTTGGCAGGAACGAGATGTCAGGTCTCAGGACCACCTTGTCCCTGTGGAAGACCGTGAAGGGCTCATCGGAACGAAGAGCTGTGATCTCACCCGCTCGCCTCGCTGAGGTCACCGCTACCAGGAAGGCAGTTTTCATTGTCAGGAGCCTGTCATCCGAGGTCGCCATCGGCTCGAAGGGCGGCTTCGTCAGCTGCGAGAGCACCAGCGAGAGGGACCACGGCGGTAGCGGCGGCGATACCGGCGGGTAGAGATGATGAAGTCCTTTCAGGAACCGCTTAACGGTATTGTTCCTGAAGAAGGCCGAGGCAGCAGATCGTGGCGGTTGGTATGCCACGATCGCGGAGAGATACACCTTCAGGGATGGAAACGCCAGGCCCTGTTGCCGGAGGTGCAGGAGGAAGTGCAGGACGGTCGAGAGCCCCGCGGGCGATACCGGCTCACTCCTGTCGTTAGCGAAGGTCAGGAAGCGTCGCCACTTGTATTGATAGTTGCGACGGGTGGATTCCTTCCTGGCCGCGACGAGGACGGTACCGAGCACGGGATCGTCAGTGCGATATCCTCCAGGCATGGAGGGCCAGGCGTGGCAGGTCCGGATGGAGGACTCGGCCGCCGGAGTGGGAGAGCAGGTCCGGTGTCGGTGGCAACCGGAGCAGGTCGTCTCGCGCGGCTTGTAGCAGGGGTGCGAACCAATGTTGCCTCGGCCAGTACGGGGCTACCAGGATCGCGTTGGCTCGGTCGGCGAGGATCTTCGATATCGTCCGGCCGAGCAGCGGGAACGGCGGGAACGCGTAGAGGAGTTCCCCGGTCCACGGAAACTGGAAAGCGTCCCCGATGGAGGCACGATCGTGGCCCGCTCTGGAACAGAATCGGCGACACTTCGCGTTTTCCCTGGTCGTGAAGAGGTCGATCGATGGTTCGCCCCAGCGGTCCCGAATCAGTCTGAACGCCTCTCCGGAGAGAGACCATTCGTGATGGGATGAGGTGTCCCTGCTGAGGGCGTCTGCCGTGGTGTTCTCCTGCCCGGCCAGGTGAACCGCCACGGGATGCGTGTGCAGGCGAATGCACCATTCCCACAGGCCGAGCGCGATGTCGAGCAGGGTCGTGGAATGAGTCCCACCTTGTCTGTTGATGTAGCAGACGGCGGTGGTGTTGTCCGTCAGAATCAGGACCGTGCGCCCCGCCACGGCATGGCGGAACGCCCGTAGGGCTTTCCAGACGGCAAGCAGCTCCAACGCGTTGATATGGAGAGCGGTCTCGCCGTCGGTCCATCTGTCGCGGACTCTGAGATCGCCGCAGTGGGCACCCCATCCATACAGGGAGGCGTCGGTCGTTACCGTCACCTTCGGTGTCGGCTGTTGGAAAGGCATCCCCGACATGAGATTGCGTCGCGACTGCCACCATCGGAGGGATGAGCGGACGTCTCCCGGCAGCTGCAGTCGGAGTGTCTGTTCGTCTCGCAGGGGTCGAATATGCGGACGAACCAGTGTTGAAGAGGTCTTGCTCTCAGCCTGGCGAGATATGTCACAGCGGTCGTCGCAGCCATGTAGCCCAAGAGCTGCTGGACGCTTCTCGCAGATAACGTCGGGGCCGTACGAGCGTGAGCGGCGGCCCGGATCAAAGTTTGTGCTCGAGACTCTGGTAGGTACGCCCTGGCGGAGGTCGAGTCGAGCGTCGCCCCGATGAAGTCCAAGATCCTCGCCGGCTCGAGGTGGGACTTCTTCGGATTCACTCGTAGACCAAGGCGGGTCAGGAGTGACAACGTCATGTGGACGTCGTGGTAAAGTCTCTGTCTGCAGGACGCCACCAACAGCCAATCGTCGAGGTAGGGGAAGACGGAAGCGCCCTTCGTCCGCAGGTAGGATACCACCGGGGCCATGCACTTGGTGAAGACCCTTGGGGCAGTCGAGAGTCCGAACGGCAGCACCTTGTACTGGTAACAGGTGTCGTCGACTGCGAAGCGGAGGTACCGTCTGTGCTGCGGGCGAATGGCGATATGGAAGTATGCGTCTCGGAGATCGATGGAGGCGAACCAGTCCCCTCGATGTAGGAAGGGTAGGATCGACGGTATCGTGACCATCTTGAACCTTTTGGGGCGGATGTAGTAGTTCACCCCTCTGAGGTCTAGGATCGGCCGGAGGGTACCGTCGGCTTTCGGTACCGTGAAGTACCTGGAGAAGAAGCCGGTGGTCTTGGCCTCTTGCGGGAGCCGCTCGATCGCCCCTTTCTGGAGGAGGGATTGGATCTCTTCCAGGAGGGGCAGACTCGACGGCGTGGAGTAATAAACGCCGCGAGGAGGAATATCGAGAAACTCGATGGCGTAGCCAAGACGGACGATGGAAAGCACCCAAGAGTCCGTAGTGACATACTGCCACTCCGCTAGGTGTCGAGCGAGAGTCGGTCGGTCTCCGAGCGCTGATGGTAGGCTGAAGAGTGGGTATTGGCGGGTCCTGCCAGGCACGTCAAAACCGAGACTTTGTCTCGGAGGAGGACTTCTTCGACGAAGGCGGGCGCCGCCTAATCGTGCGTCTGGCCGATGAGCCGGAGGACGGTCTCGACTGTCCAGACTGGGCCGAACGCTGGAACGACGAGGTGGAAGATCGTCGCCAGGATGGTCGGAAGGTGGAGGCCCTGCGGGTCTGCGTGGCCGGCTGCAGCCCGATCTTTTTTGCGGTCAGTCTCGCCTTGACGAGATTGTCCAAAGCTTCGTCTGTGGACGAATTGAATAGGCCTTCACCGTCGAAGGGGAGATCTTCAATCCTCCTTCTGGTGTCCTCCTGGATGTCGGCCGGTCGAAGCCAAGCATGGCGGCGGAGGCCGACGGATCCGCCATGACCCGGGAGGCGATCTCCACTGCGTGCCGGGAGGAGGCCATCTGGTGCCGAGCGATGGAGATAGCCTCATTGAAGATCACGGAGGAGGCTTGGCGGATGTCCTCCGGTACCGCTTCCATCGCTGGTTGCAGGCGATCGAGCACCTTCTTCAGGTATGCCGCGAGGCAAGCCTGAGTGTTGGACAGCCTGATCTGCAAGGAGGCAGCCGAATAGAATCTCCTTGCGTAGGCGTCCAACTTCCTGCCCTCTTTTTTCCGGCGGGGTGGTGTGTTGCCTGCCGGAGCCTTTCGTCTGCGCGGACTCGACGACCACAGAGTTCGGTGCAGGGTGATTAAATAGATAACCGGCGTTATCCTTCTGCACCCTGTAGAGGTGTTCTAACCGCTGCGGTATCGGCTGAGCCGAGGCCGGTCTATCCCAGGCGGCCTTCACCAGTCTGGATACCCGGGGCAGGAGAGGCAGCGGGGCCGTGGAAGGTCGCTTCTCCTCGAAAACGGAGAAGGCTGGATCGTCATCCTCCGGCTCCGCATCGGCGATCTTAAGGCCGAGGGTAGTGGCCATGCGGAGCAGCATCGCAGAGAACTGGTGGACGTCCTCTGGAGCAGAATCTGGGATCGGGTCCCCGAATCCCAACGGAGGAACTCCTGGGAGGCCGCCTCAGACACCTCAGACTCCGCACTCGAGTCGTACGACTCCGAGCTCGGTGAGTCCTCTCGCCGCTCGCTCTCCGGCTCCTTCGTAGTCGCCGCAGGTGTTGCCTTCCTAGGCTTCTCCGCAGCCGGGGCGGTGGTAGCAGCAGCGTCCCGCTTGGGATGGCTGACCACGGACTTCACCCTCTTGGTGGTGACCGGGGTAGTCTGGCAGGCTGACGTCGTCGTAGCCCGCTCAGTCACCACCGACTCCGTAGGGCGCGTCGCCGTCGCCGTGACCCTAGGAGGTGGCGATATCGCCCGATACCGTGGTGAAGGCTCCCTCGCCCTATGATATCGAGGGGAGGGAGAGCGGCTGAAGGAGCGGCGGTCCGACGGAGATCGGCTTCGGCGTCGACGGTACCGAGCCTCGTCCCCTCTAGGCGAGCGCGATTCACGCTGTCGACGAGGTGACCGGGACCTCCGGAAGGTCTCCCAGCGACTCGGGCCACGATGGTACCGATCCCGGTACGATGGCGAATGCGACCGATAGGAGGCCGGGCGCTCTCTCCACTCAGATTCCCTCGCGTACCTGGCCACGTAGGACGCCGAGGTGTATCTGGAGGCAGACGAGCGAGGTTGTTCCTCTCTTGTCTCCCTCGGAGGCGGCGAGGCCACCGGACGCTCGGAAGAGCGGGACCGGGACCTGAAGGAGGTCGAACGCCGCTCCGGAGAAGCAGAGGGCTCTCTCTGCTGCAGGTCGGCCGACCTGCGACGGCTAAGAGGGCGGTGGCGCTCCTCCACCAGGGTTGGAGGGTCTGCCACAGGCGAGTCCGGGCGCTGTTGGGGAACGTCCTCGATCTCATCCTCCGAGAGGTCGACGGACTCGCCTCGCCCTTTGGAAGGCTGCTGAGTAGGAGGAGGAGTAGGAGGTTGAGCGTCCCCAGCCGGGGAGCGCTTCTTTTCCTTCTTCTTCTTCTCCTTCTCCTTGCCCTTGCCTCCGTCCGGAGCAGGGCGCTTTTTTGCAGGCGTCTCCGTAAGGGGAGCCTCAGCCTTCCTCGCCGTCGAGGATCCTTTAGCTGACTTGGCAGCCGCCGACAGCTTCGGGATCCTCGGTAACGCCGAGATCGGCGTTTTCGCCGGTACCGAGCCCGATACCGACGAGGTGGACGGAACGGCAGCCGCCGATACCGTCGATGGCGTGGTCGTCTTCTTGTCGGCCATCTTGGAGGTGGAGGTCTCGTCTATCGCCCGCAGAGACTGCTCCCAACAAAAAGATTTGAGTCTCGCGGAGCGGTTGCGAAGAGTTTGCGGAGTAAAATCCCTGCAAATTGGGCAAGTCCGGATGTTGTGGGACTCGCCCAAACAGAAGAGACACTCCTTATGGCCGTCGTTGAGGGCAACCTTGCGGCCGCAGGACACGCACTTCTTAAAGAGCGCGGACATAAGACGAAGAAACGCCAAACTCCGAAATCCAAAAAAAAACGAAAACCGAAGGGGGAGTCCGAAAGAGAGGTCAAAGACAGTCCGAAAGTCCGTAAAACCGTGAAAAAACAGCAAGCCAAGCACGACGTGAGAGGAACAAACCAAAGAACCTTCCGTACGCGGCGGCGGACGAGAAAGAACTGAGGAGAGACTGTTGCTCGGCGGGAGGAGCATGCGCAGTACCGGCGTGGGGGAGGGGTTCCCGCCAAGCGAACAAGCTCTAGAAGTTTCCGAACGCTACCGCGCAGGCGCTAAAGCTCCTAGTGTATGAAGGCACAGAGACCACGAAGAAGAATCATAGTCTCAAATTACAATTAAATATGGCATTCAAAACTCCATCTCCCACTAACAAGATCTAGTTTTTTAAGAAGTTGGCATATGGATTATTTTACACTTGCACTGTCCCATTTTCCTCTATCTTAGCTTATGCTTAAAGAACCATTGCTTTGCACAGTAAAGGTTGCTCCCTACCAACCCTATCTTTCACATGAGAAAAAATGGTAAGATGCATAATAGTGGAGGGGTCTATAGGGCTCTATAGACTATGAGCTAAAGAGGCATCAACCAACCACATTAACCCCTCAGGCCATGAGCTGCCCTGTAGCAGCAATGGGAGTCAGTGCAACATGGCAAGAGTTACAATTCTTCTGAACTTCACAGGAGCTGTAGTTCCCCCCACACACACACCACATCAGAAGCAAGTACACAAGTAACAAAAGCAATGTATGCGCTTGACTTTAATACTGCAAACAGGCCATTGGCCTATATAATTTATGTGTATTTACAAGATTTCAGAGGTTTCTGAAAACATAATTACTTCTCTTTAGTATCATTTACTAAGACTCATGCAGTCATTAATCAAGTCAGCACTCTTATGTATGCTTTATTACACAGTTTGGGTTGCAATCATATCCAAGCATAGGAGAACGGAGTTACATAAAATGTGAATATATTTGATTGAATTGACAGGAGGGCAGAAACTTAGGTAAAGGGACGAGAGAGAAAAGAACATGACCAACAAGGAAAAAGACAGGCATATTCTGAACAAAGTCAGACTTTAGGATTTCCTAGTAGCTATGTCAAATACCACATGCCCAACTTTGATCTCCCTGTGGAGTATTTACTATTCATTCTCAGCAGGCTTTTAAAAAATGCTATAGAAAGTAAACAGCTACGGAGTTATTAGCCACAGACTAGATATTGGGCTTAATAACATGCCATGATTTTAACCCTGTCATGTGCTAGGCCCATGATTAGGAGATACCACACACTTAAGGAAAATGGTCCAGGATTAGCAATAGTGAGACAGAAAAAACTACATTAAAGTAACAGAAAAACAACAACAACAACCTTAACTCAAGCCCCCAAAAAACCCTAAGTAAATGCCAAACCCAATCTGTCTGATCTCTCAGTAACTCACTTTGTGTCTCCAACAAGGATTGCAAGTAGCAAAACCTTCAGAGGGGTTAATACTGTCTTGACAGTCTCAATTTTTCCTGGGAAGTTTGAAGGCTTTCCATATCCACATTTCCCCCATCCCCACTTGTTAAAAGTCCAAGTCTTTCTGTTCTTCCTCCTCTTCATTTTGCTGTAGAATTCCTACTAGTGCATAATGGATCTTGGGAAACCCCCTTCACCTCCTCAAGATCTAACTGGAGCTTATTGGTACTGTTGTAGAACTTGCCAGCACAATCAGAACCTCCAAACACCAGCACTGTACATAGGTTGCGTTTCCCCTGACTCTCCTTATCCACATCTGTCAGGTGAGCGTATGTCAAGTTGAGAAGTGTGTGGCCTGCCCGGGGCATGGAGCAAAGGTCTCCGTGCTTGACTGTGTTCCAAGTCAAGGTATCTACAATCAGTGGGGGGAAAAGGCTAGTGGATGCCAGCAAACATCTCCCACAGCTTGAGTGAGCCCTGCTCATGACAGGACTGCACTAACTTACCCAGGTTGAAGGTGAATGCATCCCGGAATGCACCTTTGGCATTGCAGCCCCCACTTATCAGCACTTTATGATCTGACACTGGGATGGCAGCATGGAAACTGGAAGCAGAGGAGTGCAACATGAGCATCACCATAAGCCTTACAATGGAGTCTATAAACCCTGAATACATAATTACTTGTGTACTAGCCCCACATCCTGTCCAGCCCTCTATAGCTAAAGTTTCACCCAGTGCATGCTTAAGGCTTGTATTTTCTCTTGGCAATTAGCAGACCTTTCTAAGAACAGCACATCCAATTTAGAGCTTTACCACCAGAGCAGCCCAGACCTCAAAGATGCCACCCCATGCCTGATAGCATCAGATATGAGTTTTCCCTGTGGTCACCAACATTATTCAATGTTCATACAAGAAAGCACATAGATTCTATGACCAACTTCTACCTGCGAGCAGAGGGTAGTCCGGACAGAAAGGAACTGAAGTGTACTCCATGAAACCTGAGGGAGGTTGAGGTTAAGAATAAATGGGAGATATTTCAGATGTAAGGAACTTGTCACAAGCACAAAAGTTTATATCATCTGAAATACAAGGATTTTGAGTAGGTGGGAGATCTAAGCAGAAGGGTCAAGTGACAATAAAATACATGCTCACACGTACACACAAACCAACTAAGGATGTCATTTCATGCATCTAGTGAAGTAGATTCTAATCCACAAAAGCTTATTCTGCAATCAGTGCATTAGCTTTTGTCATGGGAAATCCATTGTGATTTGACAATGTTATAGTGCTATGTTCCACTTTAACTGCCATGGCCAACATCTTGTGGAATTCTGGATTTTGTAGTTTTGTGAAGTCCAAGAGCTCCTGACTGAGAATTCTAATTGCTCCTGCGTAAACTGCAAACCACAGGATTCCATAGGATGTTGCCATGACAGTTGAAGTGGAATAATAGTACTATAACGGTATAGTGCAATAAGGTTCTGAGTCTATCCATCTGTAATGCTATCTTCTTCTTTTCCTACTGTCTTTCATCTATGGCAAACCTATCCTACCATTTTCCTGGCAAGTTTAATTCGGAGAAGATTTATCATTACCATTCTCTAAGGCTGAGAGAGTATGGCTTGCCTAAGGTTACTCAGTAGATTTCCAAGGCTGGAAAGGAATTCAAATTCTCAGACTTGAGCCCTTAGAGTCCTACTCCAACACTCAAACTGCTACACTGCTCAAGGTCTCATATAAGAATACCTCCAAGAAATTTGTAACTAAGACCATAAACTTGCATGCCTATTTACCTATACCTATTGCACACCTATTTTCCCCATACCAGAAATTCCCTGATAGTCCAAAGCTTAAGATATTCTTATGGGGAGTGCTGTTGAACTAGATAATACTGTTGCCTACAGCTTTGGGAGCTCAGGTAAGGTAAGCGCCAAGAAACTCTAGCAAAATACAGATTGATGAGTATAAGGCAAAGAACTCAGACTTTTACAATATAAGGGATGGAGGAATCACTATGTCAACTTTAAGCTTCTACAACTTAACTCTCTTGTTTTTGCTGCAACACACATACACAGCTACTTTTCTGGAAGGTTGCTGTAGCAGCTGATTATAACCCAAAGATGCCAAGTATTTTATTCTGTCTAGCAATAAATTCTATAATACTGCATGTAATCTCATGAAGGCAAATTTTTATTCCTTTATCCAAAACGTTCTGATGTAAAGTCACTGCCTACTGATTTCATCCAGAGCTTTCCTCACATTGATATGCATTTGCTGTCTTCTAGCAGCTCCTATCTCAGGGTTACTTTATATCCCTAGCAGGCATGAGAACATACTTGCCCACCAAACTGGACTCCAACCCCACCCAAACAGCACTAAAGAAGTCAAACAACACCCTGTCCTTACCCAGGTCCAGGATATGTGTATCATTCAGGTATGTAGAAGTCCTCTGGCCCCCAAATATGACCAGCTTGTTCCTCAGCAGAGTAGCTGAATGGCTAGGAAACAGATAAAAAAGTAAACCAGAATCTGAGATATTACAGTCAGAACTAAATATCTCATTTATTTCTGATAATTCATAATGATTTTTCCTGGCTTCATCAACCTCAACAGCAATTGTGAGGGCTCTCACAACGACCTTATAAGTTTTTGATGAGCATCCAGTCAGCAAGGCCTATGATGGAAAGATGCCAAGTGTCTGGCCAACTGTAACAAGACATTATGAAAACTGTACAGCTCCAGTGAAAGCTTTTGGCAAACTTACTTAGTTCTGATCATTTTCAGGACTCACTATTCTAATCTGAGGGATAATCCTGGAAACACAGACTATCTACCATGGGACAGAGAAGTTTTTACTATGAGAAATGCAAGAAGTAATCATTGCATGAGTAGATGCTCAAAGATTTATTTTGAGTTAAAGCAAAGGGGTACAAGTCATCAGAAGAAACAGATTTCCTTGCACCTTTAACATTATCCAAGTCTTATATAAGGAAAATATGTAGGAGCTTATAAATCTAGTCCAGTGAACTACAGATCCAGCTTCTAAAATCAATTGCAATATCTGCCAATTTAAAAATGGAACAGCAACATCTTTCATTTTTTCCCTAGAGCAGTATGATTTTGAAATCAGAACAGGAAAGAGTTGAGAAAGACTTCAGCCAGAACGCATGTCCTTTTAAGGTAAAGGTTACGAAAATGTAATCAAAAACTAAACAGTCTTATCACAAAAACACAGCACTGGATAAGACCAAGGCATACCTAGTCTAGCATTCTGCTCCCACAGTAAGCAACCAGATGCCCACAGGCAGGACACAAATGCAACTGCAGTCTTCTGCTTGGGTCTCCTGTTACCCTGATTTCTGGGATCCCTTGGGGGATGCCTTAATGTGCTCCACGTGATAGGAAATGGAAACTAGCCAGAGCACGAGCAACAGCAATGCGAGAGGCAGGGTAACCTAGCGGAGTCTTTTTACCCAGTTTTTACAGGGTCAGGCCAAGCCAAAAACCAAACAAAGATGTCCAATAAAGTGATGTTACTGAATGAAAGTCTCACGCACCAACACAATCACTCACACACTCACTCAAGACCTATTAAGAAGCAAAAGAGAGGAAACTGGATAGGGGATCTACTGAAGGGATTGTAGCTGGGGTAATATTGCACCTTTTCCTAAAGTCTTTGGTCCAGGAAAAACAGTAAAGAAGTAGAGTTCAGCAGGGAGAGGGCTGAGGGGATTACTTGACTGATGGAGAAATGGTCTGCTGGTATGACTGGGAGTGATCCAAAGAAATTCTCAAAAACTGGAACTATTTGTAGGGGAAAATGTACCTGGAGGGCTAATCATTTCCCGGGGAGAACAATGGGTGTTGCAATGGCAACTCCTTTTGCATGATGAGATCACAAGCTGTTGCCAAAGTTTCAGGATCTTCAGTTACTTTGGGTTGTGGTGTGAATTTATGTAGATGGTCCTTGCCTGATAGGATTTTATTGCTATCAGTGCTCAACCTGGGGGAAACCACACTAATCCCCTCAGTGGCTGAGGCCCTTTTGTCTACTGTGGGCTTTCACAGCTTGAGGTCTCCTGGGGCTACGTGACGGGGGATTGTACTGGCCTGACCTGGTTTTCAATCATTCGACTGTTGCTGCCTACGTGCTCATCTGAGTGACCTCTCAGGCATGTTGAATCATATTTTAATATCAAAATTGTAGACCCTAGGACAGTGTTTACCAGCGAGGTAACATTCCAGTACTGAGAGATAAGGCTTCTCTGATAGTTTGGGCAAATGTGGGTAACATATAGCCACTAACTATTGTCAGCCTTATCTCTGTGAATTTTAATTGGTTTTGTTTAATCCTTTTCAAATCTGCCCCATACACTGGCTTCCACCTCTACACCCTGTGATGTCAAATCCCATATTTTAACTGTGCATTATGTGAAGTAGTACCTCTTTTCATTTGTCCTGGATTTATCATTTAGCTTACCTGGAGGACCCTTTGAGAAAGGAAAGGAGGAATGCTTTTCTCTATCTCTTTCCCTGTACCATGCATGATCTTATATACCTCTGTTATGTCTTCTGTTACTCACTTTTTTTTCTAAGTGAAAGAGCCACAAACATTGTACTCATTGCTCACAGGGGAGTTCCTACAGCACCTTGGCCATTTCTGTTGTCGTCTTTTCTGCACTTCCCCCTAGACCTACAATATCCTTTCTTTTTTTAATCAGTATTGGCTTTGATCCTAAAATCAATACTACTCATGAAGTGGGTCTTTTCTATTACCCTTCTCATTGTTGCATGCCCCCAAAGCTGATCTCAGGAGTTAGGAAAT
Organism: Ctenosaura bakeri; assembly: GCA_948474755.1. Classification (NCBI taxonomy): domain Eukaryota; kingdom Metazoa; phylum Chordata; class Lepidosauria; order Squamata; family Iguanidae; genus Ctenosaura; species Ctenosaura bakeri. Next base: position 21,371 of record CAOLHI010004977.1, on the reverse strand, counting down.
AAAGAGGGACATGACATGAAAGGTATAGGAAAGGGAGTTGGACAGAAAGGACAAATTTGCTGACACAGCTGGAAGTGCTTGCTGTTCATATCAGACAACAAGCCAGGATCATTCCTTCTTTTGCTTAACAGAGATACGGCAGATTTGCACTGTAGAATAATTAGTAAGCTGCATACAACTGGGAGTGAATAAAATATCCACACAAAATTCTAAAGAGGTTGAAGGAATCAGAATACACACAAAACTGGATAGGGTTCACACCAGGCTGTCTTCTCAGGTTCTTTTACACCAGTGTTTTCTTAGGGTGCCTTTACAATAGTAACTGCCCAAGAATTCACTCATTAGCTACTTCCTGTCTAGGAAATGAAAACAGAAAGGAAAAGAACAGGAGACAGACTGCCAGGTGGGAGGAAAGGCCAAGAACACAGCACCTAATCCAACATTCTTCTCACCAGTCACCTCTAAGTCTGAAATCAAAAGTGCCTCACCCAAATCTAGGCAGAGGCTTCTCCCCCTCAACAATGGGCTGATACCAGATCTCATATTCTGGGTTGAAAATGAAGAGTGCATTACTGTAGGCTCCAGTCTCCAAGGTTGACATTTTAGGTAAAGCTCCTCCAAAGACAAACAGCTCTTTGCGATAGACAGTTGCACTGTGGTAGGCCAATGTTGGCACTTTCCCTTTAGCCTGAGGAAGAGATCTCCAGTTTTAATGCAGCCTTGGCATATTAGACTGACTTACCACAGCAAACACGCAGTGGGATATGGTGTGTTTCTCCTGTTGAAGACATCAAACAGGATTCCACTCATTTCTCATACTTCCCTGATAGATCTCAAATGGCACCTGCTTCTAGTTTAATCCCCACTTTACCTGCATGTGTGTGTGAGGTACTACTCTACCCTCTCCATTACATACTTACAAAAGTGAAGTGCCAAGATGCAAGGACAGAAGATATTTACATACATACAGCAGCCCAAACAACTCTTCTTTTTGGTACCCAGTGCTTTGCTTCTCTTACTCACATATACATGAAGCCACTTCCAAGATACTGTGTCCAGGATATAGATGCTGCTATAGCGCTTCCCATCCCTCATACCCCCAAAGATGTAGATGCGTTTTGTGTCTGGGTCATAAGTTGCGCTATGACCCCGTGAACACTTTGGCATTGAATCTTGTTGTCGGAAATCCATGGGGAACCAGAAGTCATTATCTACAAAATCAATAGATATGAGAAATAAAAGACTTAAAACATATTAGTTACTTTCCCTACCACTTGGGCTAAAATATTCTCCAACAATAATTTGTTCCAGTCAGTTTTAAATCCAAATTGACAGGCATGGCAGATGCTTTCTTAACTGGTACCTTCCCACATCATTGATTCCCACTTACCTTCCCTCTTCTCCACGACTTGCTGTTGGACAAACATAAATACATTACTATAAGCATTGGAGCAGCTCACCAATTTCTAGTTTCCAGAGAGCATCTTTGCAAAGTTGTTGATTAGGCCCTTCACCACCTATCAGAGCTGCAGTTTCAGGGTCACTCAGGCACATAGCATGACACCATCGAGGGCTTGGACATACTATAGAGGGAATGTACAACATCAGTTAGTCACCAGAACCACATCAACTCAGACCATCTCATTGTGGAGAGGTGATTCAGGAGGACTTCCTCTTTATTTCTGGAAATGAAAAGCTCAAGTGTATTTCCACACTAGCCATTTTACGTGCAATTCCTGCAATTTGTTCACACATCTTTTACAGAGGCATCTATATAATAAAATCATCCAATTGTTCTTGTGTTTTTTCCCTCCTGTTCCTTTCATCAGATTTTGGAAAACTTCTTCTGGAGAAAAATATAGATAGAAGATGCAGCAGAACAGGCAATCTTAGTAGTAGCCTTCCATCTTTTCCTAGAGGTGAAGTTTGTATGTGCAGTTAACACATCAGACAAGTTTATCACATGTTCACCATTACCTTTCCAGTCAGTGCCACTTGACTGTCTATTTTAACAGGTCTTTTAATTAGTATTAACACTTTTTCAACTACTTTTTCGGAAGGACAATATTTTAATCAAAGAGCACTACAGCACTAGTTTAAATTGTGTCTTTCAAATAAACTTTCTTTCCATGGCTATCATTTCAGTGCTGTGTTTTTAATGTGAAAAATTCCCAGGACAGATATTCTAACATCTTTAATTTTTTTTAATTATTCCTGAAAGCATTTGCACTTAATGTCAGTAGTGCAAATTAAATTATTTATTTTGAAAAAAACTGGTCAGATATACCATATCTTCCATGCCCACAAGGTTATGTTAAACTTGCTAGCATGGATAAAGTATCTTGGGATATACACCAGCATGGAATGTGAATTACAATTCTGCACTTAGCTTTCAGGTAACTGGGACTGAGTAGTACTAGCAGCCCAATGAACCTCAATAAATGGTCAACACACATATTTACCTTGTAATTCTTTAACCTCCAAATCTGTGGAGAGAACAGACCAAAATCACTGTCCTGGTGCAACAGTATCTTCACATCATATCAGTTTTCCATTCTAGGCCATTTGTTTATATCAAAAAAGTAAAATTTACTACTTTCTCATAAACAGAGACTGAAGTGGCATCACTAAACTTCAGATTCATGTGTTTCAAAATGCATTCTCAAAATAATTTAATGAATCAACCAAATTTATATGTGCAGTTTGAGGTACTAAGGGACAAACTATACACTGAACACACAGTATGGCACTGCATGATTGATTTCTCAGTTATAAATAGCACTTGCAGGGAGGTACATTCAGCATCAGAACAGTGTCATACACGGAAATTAATCCTTTCCTAAGACACTTCACATGATAGTTAAACCTCTCCACTCTGCAAAACTATAACTTGACACTGCAGGGAAGATGATTTTGGCACCGATTTAGCACTGTCTTTCTCCCCCTCCCATGTATGGAAAAGACAATTCTAGCTGGCACATTAAAAACAAATGGATGATGTCCTTATAAAGTACATGCCAAACACAAGCATTATTGATGTTTCCATATGTATTAAATATTTCCTTTAAGTTATTCTATATTTTCCATAACTCACCAGTAGAAGCAACCACTAGCACAACTTCTTTCTGCCTTCCAATCTCACCTCTATGTACACTACAACCTAATACAACATAGTCTCCACTGTTCAGGAGAGCCCCCTGACTCTCTGGGGTGAACTTTCCAGGGGAGGGCATCAGAAGGTGCAGGAAAAAGAGGGAAACAGAAGGACTGATTGGATAATTGCCTTCCACCTGCACAGTCCTCCAATATAGCCCAACATGTGCAAAGGTTTTGAAAAGTGGGCAAGGTGATAACATAATGCAGAATGAATTGTAACCTGGACATTCACTGGAGCAAAATCACTCCACCAGGCAACCAAGGATTACAGAATCCATTCCTTCTACAATATATGCCAAGCTAGATTGATCTTTGGAAGTGGCTGTCATACTTATTATTCTGGATTCATTTACCTTCAGATTCCTGTTGTCTTTCAGATGCAGAGAGTTCAAAGAGTGCTCTCCTGGTCTTATTTAGCTGAACTGGGTTAGGTATACAAGTTTTTTTTCTGGTCTCACATTCTAGTTGTACAACAGGTATTTCTGGAGCAGGTAGCATTACTAGGTCTTCTGCTAGTGGAGAGAACTTCCTTTCAGCCACAACTTCTTTAAGTGGCTTTGCTGAAATCTGACTTTTAGCCTATCACATAGAAAACAAAGTAGAATTGGACTGCAAATTACTCAAGAAAGAATAAGGCACACAACAATAACAAACATAATTAGAAACAGAAGACGGAGAAGCTCCATTCTCTCTGCAGAAACAAGATCAGGAGCAGATTACTGCACAGATCAGGAACTGCTAATTTCAAAAATCAGAGGAAAGCTAAGGAAGAACACCAAATCAAAAACTGTGCAAAAATATAACCTGAAGAACATCTCTTTAGAGATAATGTAAAAAATAGATGTGCACTATTATGCCTAACTGACCAGGATCCAGAAGAACTCTGGACTGAAGCCAGGGACATTCTGAGGAAAGCAAAAGTAAAAGGGGACGGAAATAGGGGCAGAACCCTGAATGCAGTTGTTTAGTAACTTATGCACAGGGCGAAAGAGAATTAGTATAATAATCAATGCAGAGAAATAGAAAATGACAACAAGAAGGTAGAATAAGAGACCACATTCTACAAGACCAGTCACATCTATCTGAGCTGACGTTTGAAGAGACAGATCCAGGAGCATTCCCAAGCTGCAAACACATTCTTTCAGGGGTACTGTGACCCCATCCAAAACTGGTTGATGTCCCTCCAACTCCAGATTAGGACCTTAAATAGTAAGCACCTCTATCTTGTCTGGATTCAGTTTCAATTTGTTTTTCTTGATCCATTCCATTACCTCCTCCAAGCATTGATTCCAAGGAGACATACCATCCTTAACTAAGACTGTTTTTGAAAGCATGGAGAAAAATATTTGGGTGTCATCAGCATATTGATAGCACCCTGTCCCATGCCTCCGGATGATCCCTCCCAATAGTTTCATGTAGACATTAAAAAGCATTGGCGACAGAATGACACCTTGTGGTATGTCATATAATAGCTCCTTCTCAGGAGCAGCTATCCTAAACACCACCATCTAGAACTTGCCTGAGTGGTAAGACTGGAACCACTGCAACGATGTTCCTTTGATTCCCAACCACACTCAGGCGTTCCAGAAGGATACCATGGCCAATAGTATTGAACACATTAAGAGGTCTAAAAGCACTAAGAGAGAGACAACTCCCTCCCCCATTGATGCTAAGATGGAGATCATCTACTAAGGTGAGTATAGCAGTCTCAGTATGCATTTTAATGTTGCATTTAATATGTATTTTAATATTGTTTTAATCACTATTATTGTTTAATGTGTGTTTTAACTTTCGTATACTATAGGTTTAATTATGTTCTCTTTTAAGCTTTGTAAGCTGCTTTGAGTTCTCTCAACGAGAAGAGTGGGGTAGAAATAAAGATGATGATGATGATGATTCCATATCCTGCTCTGAAGCTGGTTTGAAATGGATCAAGGATATCTTTCCCACCCCCTTCATCTCTGCAGTTCAAAATAGCACAGTCCAGAATTATACCACCTGTCTGTCTAATTCAGAAACTAAGCTACTGTTCCGGTCAAGTTGTAGGGGTTGATGACTGTTTCATAAACGTGATGCTAACAGATAAATGAAGAACAACTATAATCTTAAAACAACTCCAGTTTACTAAACCTACCTCACAAGGTTCATCCAATCTCTGAATAGTATCTTCTGGAAGAACAGGTGATTGACAGGGTTCTGGTGCCTGAAATGGGCGACTGGGAGTGCTGTTGAGCAGCTGAGGAAGAGATGTAGACATGAAAACACCAGTCTCAACCTTACCCAAAATATAATCTAGAAATGTGGTAGAGGGAGTTTGTTATACTAATGGTTATGAATAGGGGGAGATATGGCACTGAGAATTGGATAAGTTAGTGGAGAGGAAAAAGCAATGTTTACATCTTAGTTCTGTTGGCTCTTCCAGTTATTCCCTGGTTGGTTGGTTGACTAACCTTACCAACTCCTCCCAAGCCAGCTCTTGTTGGGGTTACATACCAAATCAGTCCAAATCTCTCTTGTTCAATCCATCCAAGCTTTAATTGTGCATTACACCTGCCTTGTATAATTAGTGCTAACCAGGTAGGAAGGCAGGGGAAGTTAGGCATTCTCAGCTGTGTCCTTCAGTTTGGCACTGAAACAGACTTGAGAGTTTCCTCTTCTTTATTACATCTATCAGAAAGGGGATGCTGGCTGCATCCAGACACTGGTGAATTCCACAGGAAGAGAAGGGATGCAGTCTCCTTGACAAAGGTGGGTTAGTACAACCTCTTATTAATAAGCACAACCCACTTACATGCAAGGATTTTTTTAATACTGAGCAATAAGAGTCCCACAATTTGGCATTTTAAGAGTTATGGGGATTTAGAAAGTAAAGATATGGTTGCCTAACTAATAGTTACTTAATTGAAAAGAATGAAAATCATTCAGAAGGTCAGAGTTGCTTTCAAAAGGATTACAGACTCATGAAAGGCATTCATGGGCTTAACATGTATTGATATTGACTAATAGAAGGGAAACATATTAAAGCAAAGTTTTGTAATGGTGAATTGTGGGCTGGATAGAACAGAAGAGAAGATAGCACTTGGTAGCAGAGAAAAGGAGGAGGAAGATTAAAGTGAAGAACAGCAGAGGAAAGAAGAGAGATAAGTAAAGAATCTAGGTGAGCTTATGAGCAAAGAGATATCACTGTCTGGAGCCATACCAGCTTTGCAATAACCAGAAGAAGAAGGTGTGTTTAGTAACACTCTAGAGTATCTCAACAACTATAGGCCAATATATCCCCTTTCTGGGAAAGGTGCCCAAATGACCAATTCCAACATGAAATTAATTGATGAAATTAATCTATTCTAGTTGGAGTTTAAGCCTGACTTTTTTGCATTTAAAGTACTCTGGGCTGCCCTATGGAATATCCTTTGCAGAGAAAGATACATAAGGAGTGCAATTCTCATTTTATTTGGCTTCTCAGTGGCTTTTATCACCATCAGCCAAGATATCTTTCCTTTGTGGAACAGCTCTCCAGGTCAAGTGTAGGTGATACTGCATTTAGGTGGTAGTGGTCACTCTTGGAAAACCGTCTTCACAATAGGTGCTGGAGCGAATCTCTCTTTCACTCTGGAACATTTAAACACTTTGGGCCTTTCTGCCCTACACTGTTATAGTGTTAGTACTCCACTTTCAACATCCCATGGAATCCTGGCTTTTGCAGTTTAGGGAGGGACATTTAGAATTCTCAGCCAGAGAGCTCCTTGGCTTCAGGAAACAACAAACCCCAGAATTCCACAGGATGTTGAATGTGGAATAATAGCACTATAACAATGTAGTGCGGAAGTGGCCTCTGACTCTGGGACATTAAACCAGAGACAAGAACTATCAAAAACAGATAGTTCAGAAAGACACAGGCCAGTGTCTTTGAAATATTTGACACAACAGCAGACTAAGATTGTAAATAAGATAACCAGTAGAGAATTGTTCCCAACGTTCATGAAAGTGACATTATAGGACTGAATACAGGAATATGGGGACATAATTGAAGGAAATTGTTTTCTGTTATTGATGAGCTTTTACTTCTGCACTGACCTGCTTTTATGTTAAAACTTGAATTTTAGTAAGCTTCCTCGCTTGCCATTTTTGGCAGAAGGCAGGATATAAGTGTAACAGCCAAATAAGGACATTTTCCTTTTCAGATCTGACTACAGAATATAAGGTTCAGAATGACCATATAAAAGGCCAAGAGCCAGTCAGAAGCACAGAAATAAGATGTCTGGACAGGAACAGTTCTTACCTGTTCACTGACCGTCAAGAGAAGTTTAATGGGATTGCCACTGTCTGCCTGTTTAAACGAAGCCATGAGAACATCTACCCTCCAGTCACCTTGCCACACCAAACACCTGCTCAAGCAAACACACAGACTCAAATCATTATAGGCTGGAGGGAAGATATGCAATAACTGTTTTTCCTTCAATAGCTGATAATGCTACATGGCCTATATAATCGCTAACTTCAAAGTCTGCCCTGACAGAACTGGACACAGAATGCAAAGCTGATTTAAAAGGTAAGAAGTATGACGTCCATGGAAAGCTACATGATTGATCACGTAGCAATACCAAACGATACGTTATTGTTTGAGGATCTTTGTTTAGCCTCTGCTATAAGGCTAAACAATAATAACGCTATAAACACATTATTCTCAGCACACTCCTGTCTTTAAACTGGACATTTTAAAACCATCACAATATATTTGGGAAACATCTAGCATGTTAACAGCACCATAATATTGGCAGCAAATTCAATTACATGTCTCAAGTTTACCTTGCTTCAGGTCCTAGTTTGCCAATCCTTTGTGGTTTAATATCTGGATTCACTAACATTTCCACAATGATGCTTGTCTTCTGAGAATAGCGGTTCCAGTCACCTAAAGCAAAGATTACTAACCATTTTGGCAATGGAAGTGGCAGCCGAGTTTGGTAACATTTCCGATGTCTTTTGCTTAGAGAGAATAAAAAGCATAGTCATCTCAATGGAGAACATTCAAGAGATACATAGAGATAAAAAGCAAGAAATCAGTTTTAACAAAAATCTAATTCCTTCCTTTCCTCAACCCAAAAAGCAAATGTTTCATTGACTCTTCCCTTTTCTAAGTGTTTCTAGAATAACATACATAAAAGTCCTTATAAGTCTAAAGTTTGTTACTACTTTGTAAGGGATATTTTGCCCAATAAAAATGGTGATCCACAGTTTGGGACACATTTTAGCTTGGTGTTTTCTCTCTCCTTTTCCCAATCTGATGTGAAAGTCTAGTACTAGAAATCTTCCCAGGCAGGAACCCAGCTGAGAATATTTTTCTCATCCACTGTATAACCTAAATGGAATGGAAACCCTGCCTTGCCTAGTACATATATTTGGTTTTAAAACATCTCTCTACTGTATTTAAAATACACAAAGATTTTCATTCTCAGGTAGGTGTCCCTATTTTGCCTTTTAGATGATGACTTTTAATCTTAGCATACACACATCTGCATTGAAGTGCAATAGTCTATGCTACTATCCTAGCCCCTATGACTGCCTATCCAGATAGTAAGCATTGCTTAATGAGTTTAAAACTGCTCTACCCTGTAATAAGGATAATTAGATATTCTGCTGAATATTCTGTGAAACCCACAGAGAGCTGAATAGCAAGATAAAAATATCAAATTCACTTTTTAAAAAGTGGTTATGTGGTTTTCAACACTTTGATGCATAAGCTAGTGCAAGAAAAGTTATTGCAGCATAGAGGGAAGAGCATTCAGCAACGTAGAATTATGGTGGGTTGTGCTAACACTACTTCTTACTAGAGGAATTGTGGCCAGCCAAGCACATAAACATCCCTATTTTCAACTGTGAATAATCGAGGATTTATTTATATTAGGAACACACAGAGACTATCCGATGACTGGTGGAGGAGCAGCCTGTTCTGCCTTGAAGCTTTAACAGCCGCTTGACATACAGCAAACTTTTTCAAGGCATGCTCAAAAACATTATCATCTCCACAGCAGCTGCCATTAAGCAGAGCTACAGTGGATGGTTAAACCGCTGGCAATTCTAAATGGCGCACACACCACAAATGGTGTGAGAAAACCACAGCTGTGTTTACTCTCGTGTGTAAAAAACACCCTCACAGAATTGCCCGCGTGAGGCAGGCAGAGGGAACTCGGCAGTTGCTTTCCCGCCCTCACAGACTCCTCGCCCCTTTCTACTCAACCACGTCTCCCTCCTCTTTTCACTTCCCTGCCTGTTTTCCTCCTCCGTGCCGAGCAAACAGGGCCGCCTCCCTGAGGGGGCCTCACCTACTGAGTTGCCGAGGCGGCTCTTTCAGAGACCAGAGGACGTAGAAGTCAAGCTGGCCTCCCTCCGGGACGGAATCGATCCCTCGGGATTGCTGGGCTGCGGCAGCTTCCCGCTGCCAAGGGCCGCCAGGGGCCCAGCTCCATCTACGGCGCGGAGTTCTCAGGCCAACCGCCGTCGAGAAAGTGGAAGCAGAGAGCATGGCTGGGAGAAGAGAAGAGGCGGGAAGCGGAGCTTTTAAGGCCCCACTCCCTCAGACCATTTCCGCACTAGACTGTTATAGCGCTATTATTCCACTTGCAACATCCTATGGAATCCTGGGGTTTGCAGTTAAGGGAGGGGCCGGCCGGCCCCTCCCGAAACTGCAAACCCCAGGATTCCATAGGATGTTGCAAGTGGAATCATAGCGCTATAACAGCCTAGTGCGGAAATGGCCTCAGTGTTTGAGGGTGCAGCAGACAACTGGTGACATAAACGGGGATTTTTTCAAAAAACTGGCTGAAAGATCACTGTTTCCTTGGTCCCCAGTCCAGAGGAATCGTTTTCAAACGGAGTCGTGTCACAGCTTAAACCGATTTGGCAATTTTACACCTTAAACTTATATTATGCGTGATAGCAGCCTTTAGTTGTAAGTGAGGGATAGGCACTCTGCAGCTGCTCAGAAGCACTCTTTATAGCTTCACAGGCTCATCCCTATTCCAAGCAGCTTCAGGCGTGGGCAACCTGATCATTATTCATTTACTCCAGGTGGGTAGTTTAACATCAAGCCAAAGGAAGAACATCCCAAACTGGAGAATGGAAGAAACCTCACTTGCCTTTTCCTCCCCCAAAAATGGTGACTTACAGAACAATTGTGGAATTGTGAAGGAGGCCAAAAGAATTCCAAAGAACCTTATTGGTGGTGGGAAGAGAAAGATTTGCCATTGAAATGTTTGGTGTAAATAAAATGCATTTGTCTTGGAAATGGTACATCTTTCCAAGGCTGTAGTCCTACATGCACTTACCCAAAAGTGAATTTAATAGGTTTTATTTCTGAATGACAAGGCATGTATGGGATTGTGCTGCTAGGACAACCATGTTGCTTAAGGGTAGTTTATATACAGACTGCCTGAGCAATTCTGTCCATTCAAAGCCAGCCTGCTTGCATTCAATGGGGTTTATCCTGGAGTGTGCATGGGACAGGAAACTAAATTTTTTAAAATATTTGCTAAAGTGTTCAGAGAGGGGAAGATTTTAGTCTCTTCTCTAGGTCTCATAATTGGATTTACTCCATAGCATCTGCAGATGATGAACTAGTTCTCGTTAAAGAATGATTAAACTCTAATTTTTTAGGCAAAAGTCCAGCACATTTTTTCCTGTAAGCTCCACTGAATCCATGGATATGATTATATTGCTGAAGTCAGAAACAATGGATAAGTCACTGCAGGTTCTATCTGTATTTAATAATGAGTCATCTAATTGATAAACTCTCATTTAATGAGAATAGATATGCTGTTTTTAAAAGCAATTATCAATTACATGTGTAGGGTGATAAGTTGAAAATTTCTTAATTTAAAAAAAATACTATCCTTAGAGGACAAATGCTTTTTTTTTATTATTCTAACCTCACAGTGAGGTAGGAGAAATCTTATATCTGATTTAACTACTATCAAACACTTTAGCACTTCCAGAGACAAATGAGATTGGTCAAATCTTTAAAACTGATAAAGTGGTTTCCTTTCAATATCTTTAAAGAAGTTGGGGAACAGCATATGCATTTCTAGATCCTAAGAAAAGAAGACTGAATAATTATGCTATAACAATAGGCAGTTAAGCCAGTAAACTGTTTAAAAAACTTGTTCTTAGACTTATGGTGAGCCTATGAATGAGACCTCCAAGTCACCCTGTTGTCACCAGCTCTGCTTGGCAAACTCAGGACCACGGCTTCCCTGACTGAATCTATCTACCTGTAACGCAGTCTTCCTTTTTCCCCAGTGCCTTCTACCTTGCCAAGCCTCATTGTCTTTACTAATGAGTCACGTCTCCTCAAAGTACCAAGATAGCTGCAAGGGCAGTTCATTTAATATTAATTTCAAAAGGTCATTTAAGCATTGTGCTAACCCTGAAGGAGGGGCCAGATAGATTTTCAGACTATAGAAAAGTATGTTCAGCTATCAAAAGTATCAGACCTTACATTTCCTGGTTGTAACATAACAAAGTGTACAAAGTCAAAGGAGAGTGAACAATTCTACGACGTATTGTATGAAATTTTGACAATGACCTTCAACAAAACTTGAGGTAGCATTCAATTGTGTCTTCTTTAATCTGGCATGGATAATAGCTGCTAGTATCTCAAGCAAAGATGATATTAGGGAGTTGTTATTAGGACAGCCCCAAAGACCACTGGTACGATGAAAAACGAAATTACAAATAGGCAAGAAGGCCACATGAAAAGTGCTTTGATACTCCTTTTTAAATAATATCATTAGTAACACTTGCTTCACACTTGCCAACATTTTATGCTTTAAGGCTAACAGCTGATGGTTTAGTCGCTGACATGTGCAAAGACAGTAGGCAGACATCTCTTACAGGTAGCCCCCATATGGCTGCAGGAAATTAACATTTACCTAAAAAAAAAAAGATTTTAAGAATCCTCCATGACATAAAAGGATAGCAGTTCTTCCATGGTAATCTATGAAATGCAATACTAAATACAGAATTATGATTCTAGATACAGAATTGTGACACTTCATGCTGGTAAGTAAACTTTGAAACTGTAGATTCTAGGCCCATTCCTTATTAAGGTAGGATCTGCTGATACAAAAGTGTCCCCTCAGCCTAATATTGAAAGTCCTTTGGCAGCAGGAAAAGGTTCTCCTGCCAGTACAGGCATAGTTAATGAAGCAGATGTTTCTGAGCATTACTTTTAAAAGAAAAGTTGGTACCAGAGACAGAAATAACATGGAAAGACTAGAGACAGATTCCTACACCACAAAAAAAGAAGAATACTTTGCCAAGTTTCTGCCAAGTTTTTATTCAAAACTAACAGTGAGTACGTGTGAAATGAAACAACCAAGTGAGGTAACAGTTGCATAGGTAAACAAAAATATTTTGAACTTTCTAGGGAAACTTGGAAGGCTTCTTCCAAAATATATCAAGGAATTATTTTTCCCCCCACCATATTCTACTTTCCTTACAATTTTCCTTTCGGTGGCCAAGCCTATATATCTATGCTTTTTTAATATGCTGGGGACATCTGCTGAGGCAGCCTTATGTAGACTCTCCTTTTCTTTCTGTTTTGCTATTTCCACATGCTCAGTAAGAGAGTCTAAGGGCAGCTGCTCTTTATCTTGACTGTTGTAAGAAATCATGCTACAGTACACAGACTACAATGGGAGTGACAAGAGTAATCCCTCTTTCTCAGCTCAAGTGTTATTTCTTGTTTACTGCAGACATGCTGCTGCAACCTAACATTATAAGTCTGTACTTCTCCAGCTTTCCTTCACCCCTCTCCTACTGCTGATGCTGCTAAAAAAATTGAATAGAGAGCATAGTGACACCTTAAAGCAGAAGTGGGAAACTATATTGAGTCTGAGGACCAATTTTCCACCCCAGCACTCTGGAAACCACAAAAATGGGGGGAGAAGTTCCCCTAAAAGCCAAAAATGGTCAGAAGGCTATTTTGGTTTTGAGAAATCATTGAAGAGGATGAAGGGAGGGAGCGCTCCTTATTTAAAAGGCAACTTGCCTGAAAGTTTCTGGAACAGGCAATTCATCTTTATGACTATAAAAAGGATGGTCTGGGAAGTATGGTCAAGGGCCATAAAACCAGCTTTAGAGAGCCTTAGCTTATTTCTGGTTTTATTTCACATAATCTTTGATGGACTGTCCACAGGTAGACTTTGTGATATAACTAGACTCTTATTTTTACACCCAAACTTTGCCGTTGGCATTAAGGATCACTCTGTTTCATCTTCAGTTATGCCATTTGTATACTTGAATATGTGAGGGAAGTTGGAACATCTCAAATTTAAATATGAAGTATCTGCAATGTCAGCTTTTCTTTTTGAAGTGTTTTATCAGGTGTTTATAATTAGGGTTACCATTTCAAAATGACACACAAAAGGACACAATCCCCAAGCTTCTGTGGAGCTACAAACAGAGGAACCACAACCAGAGGCTGTTCAGCATTTTCATCCTAGAAGCCTATACAGCTGAAGAAACAAACTTTTGTTTCTCTTCAAGGCATGCTGACTCATTATGTGGCACACAGCTGCTACAGCAAAAACGGAAGGAAAAGGCCCCACAGCGTGCTTTCCCCTCAGTATTTCAAGTTCTATTAGTAGCAATTCATTTGGGCTGTGATTCAGTTCTACTTTGTCGTGTCATCTCATGGGGTGAGATGAAAGTGGTCAACAGAATACGCATTACTACTTTCCCTCGGAGATGTTCTGAGATACACAATATGCAGAAGCTGCACTTAAAAACCGTAGAAGTCCCCACGAAATTGCCAAAGAACAGTTTCCACTCTCCAGATATGGCATGCGTAGTAGGACAACTGCTGTGAAAAACTATAACCCAAAGTGTTGTAGTTGTAGCTTCTTGCGATATACTAAGAGACTGTTTTACATTTACATGTATAGCTTCACGTATTCAAGAAGTGATTTACTTCTCTTCATATGGGAGTTGGGGAATTTCCCCAAATTCTACCTCTTCACACACACACACACACACACACTTTCCTGGGTTCTAGAAGTGATAGAAAGAGGTGTGCAGGAAAATTCCTTAAAAGTTAATATTCTTCTCTCTACTTGTTAGCACATGAATAATTCTGGCTGAAAGAAATAGAACTGTAGAAGTACAAGTGCTTCAAGTTCATCCTCTTTACCATGTTTATTCCAAAATAGATAATTTTTAGCCAAGCAGCAATGGGAGTAAATAGCATTTTGTTTATTTTTTGTTTTTGAGCTCACATGTCACACTGGGTACGTGAGCTCAAAAACATTCTGCACTTCTTGTTTGCAGTTATTCAAGAAACCTACTGTGAATGTCTTGTTATTGTGGTTTCATGCTTCAGGGAGACTCCCGACTCAGACACAAATATCTTGTGAAAAATACTTAAAGCAGAGCATACTTTTCAGAAGAAAACCTCTGTCCAAGTCTTCAGATAATCAGCTTGGTATGGCTTCAGGCTGATACATACTTTCATGTTTGTCCAGCTTTATAAAACAAAAATATCAGGAAAAGTAAACTTCTTCTTTAAGTCAGTTTGAGAAGAGGCTCACCCATGCTATATAAACCATATTTTGCAGTGAGTGTTAGAGCATTACGCACACACAACATTCATTTTTACCCATAGGGTACAAAGCTCATTAAAAGCCTCCCAGTTGGTCTTTGTATCAACAATTGCTTTATCATCATCAGGATTGCATACAGTTTTTTCTGAAGAAACCTCCCAAATTCCAGATCCTGTATAAATGATACAAATTGCATACTTCATCTTACACTGCTAAATTCTGCTGTTCCTGCCCACAGGAAAGAGCAAAGATCTATGCAGGCCAGTTAGGCTGTATGTCACCATGCTCACCCAATGTAAAGTTTATAATTTGAAATTTCACATACTATTATGTTTGAAAGATGTAGAACTTTAAAGCTGCATACCTAGTCCTAGAACTATACAGAAAACAAAAGATGAATACCCTTCATAACTAAGTCCTACACTAGGTAACTCTAGGTAGAAATAAACTGACTGGAAATATGTTCTGCTTGCTCAGCTTTTGAGCACTTGACGAAGTTCTGAATAACAAAAAAGCAGACCAGTAATTTATTCATCTGTCTTACAAGTAAAAACACATGTCTTTATTAAAGCCTACGAGGCCTAAATGATCCAAATCTGAATATATGCATGGTTAATTGTCTTAACGTGCTCAAACTTGTCAAATTGTTGAATATGCTTTTACTCTGTTTACATAATTTTCTCTTAAATTGGTTACATTGATTTCATGGTAGCTCACCATGAGATCTCATGATACAAGGAATCCTATAAATATCTAAAATAAATACGAAGCTGTCAAATGCCAGCTAAGCTCATACTGCTATTGTCACATGTGACAGAAGCTTTCCATAGTCTCAGGCAGCAGTTTCTTTCATCTCTTTTAAGTAGAGGTACCAAGAACTGAAGTTTTGTCACCTTTCATGGTAGTGGTAACAGCCCAGACCAGAATCTCTTTTATCTCTACTTTTCACAAATGTTTCACTGAACCTCAGAAATGTTGGTAATGATATATTTTGTGCATAAAGGGTTTTTTTTTTACTGAAAGGAAGCATAAAACAAAGGACCCTCGGCTATATGATGAAAATGTTTAATGATTTTTTAAAAAAATCAAACACATAGTCACAAAACAGATACTTCACATAGCGTAACAAACATTACATTCAGTTTCAATAGTATCACACTAGAAAGATTGTGTTTAGCCAGTACCAAAACATATAAATACCATCTCAGTTTAAAGAGAAAAAAATGCATGGGATGATATAAGCAGCATATCTGTGCATAAAATTACAGATTAAGAGGAGGGGAAATCATACCATACGTCATATCAGACAAAAGGCTGACAAGCTGCAGAAAAAGAACACCAAATTGGCATTCTGACTGGCAAGCATGTTGCAGCTGGAGTCTGATCATTTTAGAATACAAAATAGCATGTCTATATGTTTCTGCCAGAATGCTGAACTTTAAATACCACTGCTTAAACTTTTGGCAGTCTAATCCTATGCCCTACCACATTCTACAAAAATTCAGCCTCCCTCAGGCTGGGTTTAGCTTCTAGAACTTGGAAAAGCTTTTTTGGATTACATCCCCCAGAATCCCCCAGCCAACATGTCCTCCAGCCATTTGAAATCAGAGATTCTGGGAGTTATAGTTAAAGAAATAATCCCTTTGATTTCTTGTCGAAAACTATACACAGACATGGTTAATGACACAACAACCACGTAATGAAACACTAGCTGGTGATGCCAACTACATGTTTAAAAATGACAGAAGTGAGCTTTGAAATATGCAGAAGTTTTATTCAGGCCTGAATGTTCAAAGCAAAAATAAAAATCTAAAAAATATCTATCAGTGTATTTTAGTTTTGTCCTAGGGAAGAGATTACTCCATGGATGGCATATTACTCAAAATCCTACGTACATATCTGTGTATGTTTTTCACTGTATTTGTGTTTCTTGAACAGAAGTTACTCATTCTGCATGCCAAATCACTACTAAAACTTGAGAGAAGTTCCAAAATGTTTTGAAGGGGCCATGGTTCAGTGGTAGAGGTCATCAATCCCTGCCATCTCATTAAAGGATCTCAGTTGCATTGTTGGGAATGACCTTTACTTGATACTTCAGGAAGCCAATGATGTTCAGCTGAGACTATATTGGGCTACGCAGATCAACTTTAAATAAGGTAGCTGTATCTAAAATTGATTTTAAAAATTGTTTTCATATGGCATTGGGCAATGATATCCAAGAATTCCCACCAAGCTGAAGCCCTTCAGATTGTAGCCAGTATGTTGTGTACCATTGTACACACATTGTACACAGCAGTTTTATACTCCCTCTAATCAGAAATAAGTACCAACGATCACTGGGGCTTCCTCCAAAGTAAATATGCTTAGATATGCATCCATGAGCTTTCTGACATATCAGCTTCACTTAAACCAAAGGTGTGGATTATTCTGCTGAGTTGTTTCTTTGGACAGGATCACAGTTTTAAATTTTTCAGTGGTTCCCTTATATCTTCAGATGTATTGGGTCAACGAAATAGCAAGGCAGTAACTGATCTTTGTTTAAGACCAGGAATCCACAAACTTTTGTCTTACTTTCTTCTTAAGGAGGCAGACTATTCTGAACCTGTACATCCTTTGCCAATTTTTTTTTTAAAAAAATCACCTTGCTTTCTAGGATTTATCATTGCCAAACAGCCACTACAAAACAAACCAGTGCTAACCAAAACAGCCACTTAAGGACAAAACATGCTTTAAGATTAGACAGAATGTCCAACTGATTTCTCCCAAACAGCCATCTTCTCAAAACAAAGAATGCACAGACTCTTATGCTCCATGGATTTCTGTCTTGGGAGTCATGGTGCTGGGTGCTAGAGTACAAACAACTAAAAGTGGACACAGTCTCCTGGTCCAAACAAGATAATCAGAAGTCACTTCATATCATTTAAATAAACTGCCCTAATCTGGCTGGCAGGAAAGGGATAATGGGAATATGCTTTGAAGGCACAAGTCCTTGGCATGCTAGAAGATCTACAATACAATCTTCTACATGTCTACTTAGAAGTAAGTCCCACTGAGCTCAATGGTAGTTACTCACAGGTACATTTGTACAGGATTGAAGACTTTGGTTTATATCAAATATTCTTCACTAATCAGTTTAACCAGTTTAAGAAAATGATCGAGGCAATTTTAGTTCTCTCCAAATAGTATTAAGGGATCCTCAGTACAGATCGCCCCCCAGGTCATCACCTATTTAGCATCCTTCTTTGTAGTACAAAGGGAAGAGTACAGAAACCTGACCAATCCCTGACCAAATGGAAGTTGTTTATAACAATAAATAGAAGAAACAGATAATATTAACAACATTAACTCATGAGGTATTTTGTAAGACAAAGAAGCAAAAGAGGGGAAAGTTAGGTTATAGGGAGCTACAAAATACTTAAAGAGTACTTTTCTGAAGAGCTACTTAGATTAGATGCTGGACATGAATGGCTTCTCCCCATCTTTAACTGCTATATATTTTTCATTCTGAATTAGTCTTGTTAATTCTGTACACAACACTATGAATTAGCCAATTGTTTGGTATCAATCATGCAAAACAAGGGAAGCAAGTGTCAAAGTACATTAAATATAAAGATACTCATATAATTATTTTTATTTTAGAAAATATATATCCTACACTTTAACCATTCCAAAACCACAGATGACTTCTCTGAAACTGCATTTCTCCTCCATCTACAATAATGTACACAAAAATGATGAAAAGTAACTGGGGTCAATTCCAAACTAGCATGTGTGCTTGTCCTAAATGCTATCTGCAGAATGAGTGACAGATGCCTCCAGGGGTTTTCAGTCTGTCATCCAAAAACTCATGAAAATTTCTTTATATTGCTTGTAATAGTTTATGGTGTGAAGATAGACTAGCCTTCGGCATATGAGACCTGGTGCCATCTCTATGGCTAAGTGAGTCTCAGTCTGGCCAGTATTTGGATAGGATACTTTGGATAGTATATATACTTTGATGCCACTCACAGGTTTGAAAAAGGGGGAAGGATGTGGCCAGACAGACCTTATGGAAAGTCTACTCTGAAGCAGCTCTTAGCAGCAAAGACTAGCATCACACAGTTTTTAAAAAAAACTTTCACATTCTAAACTTTGTTTCAAAATCAGCTACTGTCAGCAAGAAAAAAAATCTCCCATTGTCTTTATTTTGGGACAGCACATGTAATGCAGTTCCATATTACTTGGCAAAGAAAGAAATAAGTCCTTCAGCAAGCTCTGTGATTAAGCATGCACAAACGTAGCTAAACCGTGCATACTTGATATACACAGCCTCTATGTTTGTGTTTCCTCTTCAGGCAGAACTTTGAATAAGTCAACTACCTATCATCTTCAGTATGTAATAAAGCAGTGCCCTTATATTTAAAATGGACAAATAGACAGTGGGCTATATACATTCTATATGTGTGGAAAGTCAATAGATTAAGCTTTTGAGGGAAAATAGTTTGAGTAATAACACATAATCATAGTTTACATATTCAGGGAAGAAAAGTTGTTAAAAAGCTGTCTGAGGGCCATTTCAAAAAGAGTCAGAGGAAATCAGGGAGGGGGTTTTTTGAGATCACTTTCAAGAAGCAGCTCCTATCCAGCTCATTTATGAATAAAGAAATACACATGCCATTCTTTAGACAAAGAGTTTTCATTTACATTGGTACTAGAATGCTTGCCATTTCTCATTCTAAACCAAAGTTGTTTCTCTCTTTCATGTTATTGGCCTGCACCAAGTTGATTCTGTATGTATTCTGCCTATCATGTCCTGAAGAAAAATAAGTTCTGTTAGAACTGCACTTGACTCACTCTTTTTTTAGTTAGTATGGACACTTGTTCACCACTTCTAATTTCTGTTGCTTGAAATGAAAATTGCTTAGGATTTCATTCTATGAACCTTTTCTCTGTTAAAATTCTGCTGATTGCAAACAATAGTCTTTCCCTGCCCTGTTAAAATTTCTAGTTCTATAATTTGCTTCACTTGGCAAAACACATAATATATCAAGGTTAGAGAATCCTGAAAACTTTTTGGAAGGCAGGTTCTTTGGCTTTATATCTTCCATCACTAAAGCTATATCAACGATGACTTTCTCTAGAAAGGTTTCCAAAAATCCATGAAAAACTATGAATGCTTGTGGCAATCATGCAAAGAACCAAACACACACATTAGACAAAACATCACCACTCTGAAAGGCGTGCCCAAATTTGCATCTGAAATCTTTGTATGCATTTATAAGTCCGTTGCTACAGAAACAACATAATCCTTTTCTCTCTCTCTCTCTCTCTCTTTTATATATATATATATATATATATTTACACACACACACACCCTTTAAGACCTGAGCTGTGATTGACAGATGATGCAGATGCCCAACTGATATGGAACAGGTAATTGTGCTACTTACACTGTATTAAATATTGGCAATAGCATCTGAACTCTGAATAACTACACTGGTATGTATAGAGAGAGGCTCTGACTGACTACTGATAGACCTGAGATCCTCAACAACGAACATAAAATGTAAGGGCCAGAGCCATTGGGGGGGGAATCAAGCCATACCACAGTTTGCAGAAATTACAGAATCATCATCAGGACTAAGCATTCAAAGCCCATAACAGAGCAGGAAAAGGGCTAATGTGCCAGCCAATGACTACTACTGCATGTCTGTCATTTTCTGTCCTGTACTACCCATTTTGTGTCTGGGATGGGGGAGGGTACACATATGTGTATAACAGTCTTTTTCTTTAGGAAAACTGTACTGCTGGGAGTCAAGATGCAGCATGGCAAACATAAGGAAGCACAGCAACCAGGTAGTTACAGCCAAACTACAGATACGTAAGAAGAGAAGAACAGCAGAGAACTGATTGCTTCAATTTTAGTGTCTAGTTGTGATGATGCAATTTTTAAAATTTTTCCAAAAATATCAGAGTCAATGGAAATAAAAACTTGCCATTCTTGGACATCCACTTATTAAGGAATTTTATACTCTTCTACTCAATTTAAGTTTGACAACCTTGTCTAAAGCTACACTGAATTCATGCAAAAACCCAATCAACGGGGTAGCACTTTGTGCCTTAAAAGGGTGTGTGGAAGCAGAAGAATAAGCTTTGTTGGTGATAGCTTTTTCAATTATTCTCCAAAAAAGAGTTCTCTGGTTTATGTTTCTATTTCCCATAGTTCCGTTACTCTCTAACTATATGAGGTCTGGACTCTTGGATCAAATCTGGCAGTTGATCGAAGTCAAGCTGTGATATCCAAATATGTATACCAAAATCTGAACACCAGCTGTGCCTTGCACTGAACATGCCAGTGTTGCTGGAGACAGAAAGAAGGCACGCTCCCAGTGGTGTGGAAGGCCTATTTACATTCTATTTCACAAGATTCTTAGGGACAAAGCAAAATTACAGTGCATCACATCACAGTAACAGCACAGTTCTACAGGCTGCTTTGGCAATTGATCCAAGTGAATTTTTGCAGCCAGCCTATTAGAAGGTGATAATATATTTACCTAAAAAATAAAAGGCATATTTCAACCTCAGTCCATACAAGTGCAATAGAAAGGAAAAGCAGACACTTGAAGCTCATGTCCAGTGGCT
>CAOLHI010004976.1:0-103057 GCA_948474755.1 Ctenosaura bakeri | reverse complement strand
CTAATACCACCCCTCCCACTCTCTGCTGCAACTCAAGCAATATGTGTTGATTCTTGTTCCCCCCTCACCTTTTAGTGAATTACCTTTTTGGTTAGCAAAAACCTGTGCATTTGGCTCAGGGCTCTTCCTGGTGGAATGTTGCCCATTGCCCCACTCCTTGGCTAAACTGCTGTCTCTTTTCCCTTTCTAGTGGATCCAGGAAATAGAATCATTTGATTTATGTGTCTGTGAGTACAACCTGTAGGCACTACGTTGCACATCACATTTTTCCAACACGGAAGGTGTGTGCATCCAGTTTATTGCACAAAATTAAGCAAGGCCTGTGTGCAGGTGTCCCTTGTAGATTTTTCTGCCTGGCCATGCTTCCTTTGGTGATGTTGTGTGCACTTCAAGGAGCGTTCTCAACTGGTGCTGAGCCCTGAAATTCAATTTCATAGATACAGGGTGTGCTGCTTAGCATGAGGGTGCTAAAAAAGTTCTCTCTTGCTTTTGAACAGAACTGTGAACACTAGAGCCCTGGAAAGCTCCTGAGAAGCACTTCAGGAATTCAGGGTTTCAACAAGTCATGAAGGCCTTGTTTTGAGGGGGGAAGCTGCTTGTGAACATTTTTGTCCAGGTTTTGCGCAAAAAGGTTAAGTCTGTCCCCACCTGAGCTTTGCACCTTGAAACCTTTTCAGGGAGACTCTGTTGCTGTTGCTATATCAACTGTCCTTGTTGGATCTGTTTAACAAAGTTTCCTTTTTTAAAATAACACTTTGTTGCCCTTCTGATGAAATGTCCACTAAAATTGCCAGTGCCTCCTTAATATTCCTGTTGGGGTGAAAGACAGGGGCTTATCCTAGAGTGTCGAGCAACTGTTGCTCCACACAAAACGCTGTAAAGCGAAATAAAATGATGTGATCTAATGCATACTAAAACCAAATCCATTTTTGTCAAGTGTTACTAGCATATTAGCCTAATACATTTGTCGCTGTGGGAGGCAATATTTACAGAGAGCTGGATTGAAACAGCTGAGAACACACCACCTCGCTCCAGGTTAGGTGGCAACTTTTGTTCTTTGGTCAGATTGTTTCTAACCTAAACTTGATATGATTAAGATACTCTCTAAAAACCCTTGAAAGTACTTGCTCTGACAAATGGCGAGTTGTAAAATGTGAACCGGCGTCATCAGGCTACACCAGAGCTCAAGCAACATTTGGAGTCACACACAGACATTCCCCACCCCTTTTGACAGTGATCCTATGGCAGCACCATTGCAACCCGTTTCTGGTGCACCATGGGCGTTGCCAACACAGTTGCTGATTAGTCTGACCGCATGCATGGATGACAGCGGGGCCAGTGTGGGGATCACCTGCAGACTCAGAGAGTATTTCCTACACAGACTGTACAAAAAAGTTGGCATAGTTGAAGCCCGCAACTATATTATTGTCTGGACTGTTTGATATTTTCTTGTGGGGAAGTGGAGGCCAGCAGGCTGAGAAAGCATCTTCTCTTCTTTATCTTAAACTTGAATTCACATTAGCCTTTTCAGCAGGCGGCCTTTAACCAAACCGCTTAATAATTTTAAAACTGGCGCAGACCCAAATGTGCTGAGCAAAGGAGAAGCCAGTTGCATTGGTGGTTCACCACACTGTCCAGCCATTCAGCTTCTGTACATTTTTGCAGGGCTTGTGTGGATGTTACCCAACCCACCCACTCACCCACCCACACCGCCTTTGGGGAAGCGAGTGGCAGCCGCAGAGCAGCACTTGGTAGTGGCTTCTCGTTGTGCTGTTTTCATTGGTTGTGTTTAAATCCATTCTTTAAAAAAATGCATACATTACATGTATTTAAGTTGATCTTAATGCCTTGTAAGTATTATTTTTTTTTCTGTGTACATAAAACCAGTATTAGACCCTTGAAGTTGTGTGTTTTGTTCTGTTGTTTGTTCTTTTCATCCATGTTGATTCTTCTGCTTGTTTTTTTGGCTAGCTTTATTATCTCATGGTTTGGCTCAGCCTTCAAGGCTGCTGTCTTCATTAAGCAACCTGCATAGCCTTACTCCCTCTGACTTGATCTAGCATGAAGGAATGAACTCCGTGACTGCTTCTGCAAATTCTTAGTGAGGAGGAGAGTGTTGTGCTGACCGTGCTGTCCCAAACAGCTTGGTGTCCCTTTTCAGAGAGCTCTTTTTTCAACTCTTGGCAGCGGCCACATCAGAGGCACAAAGTAAGCTGCCTCCCCAGCGTTTTCTAGTGCAGAGTTTTGTACTGGAACCACGTTCCTCTTTCTGGACACCACAGGTAATTTAGAAAGACAGATCCTTTCCCTTCTTGTTGCAGTCATTGTCCTCCACCCTCCCTTTGTGTGCTTTGCTGTTTCCAAATGTTTTAGAACTGTTAGAGCAGTGCCTTAGGTTCAACGAACAGATGTATTTTTGTATGATAGCTCTTTCATTCTGGCAGAGACAATCATTCTAACAAGCATGACGGTCCTGATACATTTTTTTTCTGTGCAAACTGATGCCTGTTAAATGCTTTGTTACAGCTTGTATGTAAATACATATGCACTGTTAAATAAACTTTGCAACTGAAAGGTGTCTGCTTGTGACAGGTTATTTAGGCATTCCCCAGAATGTTTCCTTTAGTTTTTTTTTTAAAAGTAATTGCTCAAACCATTGCTGCCATTTTCTGGTTAGATTGCGAATAGACCTTGAAATCCTGGAATAATTGGTGTTGTGATTCTCAACCTTTGAACCTCCAGATGGTTTGGACTTCAACTCCCAGAAGTCTTAGCCAGTATGGCTAATGTTGGGGAATTCTGGGAGCTGAAGTCTCAAACATTTGGCGAATGAAAGGTTGAGAACCAGTGTTGGAGACCCCCTCAGGTGAGCATTTCCAGTGGTGCTCCCATTTTTTCTTTCTTTGTTTAGGGTTTGAGAGGGAAGGAAAAGAACAGAGAAGTCCAGTGGAACAGGATTAAAAAGTGAAGTGGGTGATGTCACAAAAGATCATTCTTGGTTCCAGAAGGAGTTGAAGACTGGCCAAAATCATGTACTGGTTCTGCACTGAGAAACCGCAAATGGGGATTGAATCGCTTTAGCATAAGACCTTCTTAACAGGCATCGTGTCACAGAAAGCAAGACGCGATATCCAGACAAGCAGTAGTTCCTGTTTATTAGAGGAGATGCTTTGGCGTAAAACAAGAGTTGTTAATCACACCACCCTGCTATATAAATGGAGTTCTTATTTGCGCTGGGCTTCACAAGTCATCCCTGTGCAGGAAATGAACAGCAAAAGCGTACACAAAAGACCATTATTTCAGTCGTAAGATATAAAAGTGAGCGGTCAGGTGAACTGCTTTTATAATCCTGCAAACTTAAAAGGATCATGGTTGGTTCTTAAATATGCTTAAGGATGGCTTATTCTAAAGTCAGCAGTGGCCAAGCCTCTGACGGTTACACACTGGTTAAAAGAAGCCATGTATTAATATGTTCAGCTACATTCTCTTGTTTTAATAGCAGATGAAAAGAAAAGTTTAATATTGCCATGTATGGATTATGATGAACGCATGTTTAAGGGGAGCACCAAACCTTTCTCAAAAACCACCAGTTGCAGGGTGGACTCAAATGGCCACTTCCTTTTCGCCCCAGATAACATATAACTATTTTCTGTCACACCTAAGAAGCCTAACTGTTAAACTTTGCCTCCCATACTGAGGACAGAGGTTGAGAATCTGACAAGAAAGAATCCAAAGCTATAAACAAAGCCTGGTCTCATAGAAAGAGAAAGATCTCCAAATAGCTAGTCAAAAAAATAATAATAATTTTGGGAAGAGAGCACCATGAGATAGAAAGACCCCAGTGTCTATAAAAGCCAAGAGGCAGAGATTCAATTAGCAAAAGCAGGAAATCATTGTTCTAAAAAACTGAGAGGTTCTAGATTACAAAGCAGAGGGTCTGTCCCATAGATGTACTGTAGTCTGGTCCATGGAACAGGAATGTTTCAAAGCTAGGTGCAGAAAACAGTTTTTATGCTTCTGGGAAAAGAAAGCCGTTAGGATTTGGTGGATACCACAAGAGGGCAATAGCAGTTAAAGGAAAATCACAGGCACACAAGAGAAGAAAAATCTACTTAAAAAATCTGTGTCCCTGATTTGATGCAGGCCCTAAACGCAGTTCCTGGGCTTTGTTCAGTGAAGTTACACCACAAAGGGAGAGCAGAACGCTCGCTTGGAAGCAGCCATGTGAGTTCACCCTCATGTTACCAGACACCCACTAGTTAGTACCCTACACAGAAAGCGTATTTGGTTAGGCAAAGCAGGGCCCTAAACACTTCAGTTGGCCTTTTAAGGATGTCAAGAAAGCAAAGTGAGCGGCAGCTGTTAATGGTGGCGTTTTTATTTAGCATCACCTGCAGAGGGGAAAAGGGACAGAGGAAGTCAAGAGAGAGCCTTACATTCTTAAAAAGCAAACGGGACAGGCACCTAAAATGTAAAACCGTACAGCCAGATAGCTTGTAAGAAGACGGTATCCACGCAGAAGATTCCACATCCACTCTGCAGTAATGCATTGCTTACTCTTCTCTCTCCTCCTGCCCTCTTCTTACAGCTTCTTGGCACAAGCAGGGCAGTAGACTTGCTCAACATGGTAGACAAAGGGCTTGTTAGCCAGAGGGATGGAGCATTTCTTGCAGTTGAAACAGTATTCGTGCCACGTTTGGCCTTCATGGCTGACCACGTTGGTGCCTTTTCCAAAGCCTGGGGACAGAAATAAAGATGGGCTAAGAAGCAAAGAAACAGCTGCACTATTTTAGCTGTTCAGGCAGTTGTAGAATCTCAGGAGAAAGAAACTTTTTCCCAGGACATAAGACAAGGTTGATCAACCAGGATTCCCTGGAACCTAGGATTCCATCAAAGGTCACTAGGACTTCTGTGAGATCGCAAAAGAGGGAAAAAACTTTTTTTTTAACTGTAGGTGGAATAATTTTAATGCAGGGGTTCCTTGAGATCTGAAAATTATTTCAAACGTTCCTCCATGATAGGAAGGTTAAGAAAGGCTCATGTAAGGAATGGTGAGGCCCTGTGTGGCTTAGTGGTGTGAGCACTGGACTACAACTCTGTAGACTTGTATTCAAATCTCTATTCAGCCTCAGAGAAGGGCAAAGGAAAACCCCATGATAGGTTCACCTGTGGGTCATCATAAATTGGAAACAACTTGAAGTCACACAACAGCAAATATTGCCAAGGAAACTCTGATAGGTTCACCTCAAGGTTGCTATAAGTCAGAAATGACTTGAAGGCACCCAACAACAAGGAATGATATCCCATGGGGAATGGGTTGGGTTTTGCTGTTGCAGACACAGATGCCAGTCCCATAAACTGAACCAGCACATTTGCATGATGGAAGATTGTTCAGTGTATATCCTACACATCACACCAGCCTTGAGGTGGCCTTAGACTGACTCATACCTTGGTTTATTTAGCCAACTGCAGCTGGGGCCGCTGGCCCAAAACCCTCCATGGGCTGGATGGACCACTGAACAATAAAGCCACCCAAAGTGACTGGAAATCCACTTTCAAAAACTGATCCACTACAAGGAGGCCTTGAAGCCTACCTAAAAAGCCTACACTGGAGGCTTCCAGGAGCAGCAATTCATCATCTGTTTTTGGCTGGGAAAAGGCTCATTTTCAGGTTCTGGAGGTGTGAAGGGCCAAGAAACATCCTTTGGGACTGTGATAACAGAGCCATACTTTGGCCCACATGTGATCTAGCCAAATACTGTCAACCCTGGTGGGCAGCATTTCAGCGTGATCTTTTCCTAGCCCTGCCTAGAGATCCCTGGCATTTCCTGCCGATTCCACATCCAAATACTAATGCACACCATGTTTAGCTTCCAAAGTCAGACAAGAGCTGGTTCAGTCAGGCTGATCATATGTAAAAGTATTGCTGTGCATTCAATAGATACAGTTAAAAGCTCCATTATTTAGAGACTTGAGTGGTGAAAAACAGGATAATCACATAGAGGCAGTAAAATCATGCATGATTGGGAGAAAGGGAGGGCGTGGATTTTAGGAAGCTGGAAGGCCATGCAAGGGCTTTTACATCCTCTGTGTCGCGTGTCCTTGTGTGACCCAGCATTCGGTCCCCATTGAACGCTGCTTCGCCCTGTTTTTGATTTGCTTACCAGTAATGGGGTTCTTGCAGCCACTGCACTTCTTAGCCACAAAAGACTTGTAGCAATCCACGCAGTAGAACTGATCCTCCACGGCCGTGAAGCGTTGCCCGCCCAGCTTCTTCGAGCAGGTGGCACACACGAAGCACTCGGCATGGTAAGGGCGTTCTTGGTAAGCCACTCCTCCGGAGGTGATGGCCTGGCGTGGATAAAGCAGGTGCTGGTCAGCCCACGGTCGTCCGTCTGTACCTGGTTAAACCTTCCCACCCATTTGTCCATCCACAATCTCCACACCATCTATAGAAGGGGTCTTTCTCCCAAACTGGATTAAGGTTGCTGAGCTGTCCCAAATGGGTGAACAAATGTGGGTCATAAAAACCAACTAGATTTTCTGAAAGATTGAAAATCATCTATGGGCTTTTTAACCAATAAGGAATCTAACAATGCAGTAATTTGTGGATATGCTTACCATTAGCCCTCCTATCTTTGCTTAGGTAGTTCTGTAATGGCAGAATAATATATTTTTTTGTTTTTGGTCTTACTTTCTCATTACAGTCTGGCTTGGGTCAGAGCCCTTTTTTGTTTTATTAAGTTATGAAGGGTGTCAGTAACTTTTTGGAAACCGCCTTGGGTCTCATCGTGGGAGAAAAGGAGGCATAGAAATTCAAAAAAATAAAAATAAGTTAGTTGTACTGAGTAAACATTTAGTTTACTATGTTAGTACTATGTTTAATTTTAGTTTGTGTTTATGTTAAAAAAATGCTTGTTGGCATTTGTATTATTTTGTGTTAAAATTGATAAATAAGTTTTTTGAAAGGGATGTTTAGGCCGTAATTTCAGTGTTATTGCATGATCCAGTCCAGCAGAAATATTAATGAAGGACCAGCATTCAAAGAAGCTGCCAGAGCTGATTGACCCCGATTTCTTCCCCATTTTACAACAGGGACAATGGGTGGTAACCATTCCTCAAGTGGTTTTGACCTCCTGTGTTGTAGTAACCATCCAAAATCCAACAGAGGCCAAACTAATTAAGCTAAGCAAACCCTGAACCTCCATGCTGCCCTGAACACATCTTGATCTTGTCTAATTTCAGAGGCTCAGCCCCTGGATGGGTCAGTAGCAGGGAAAATCTGGGACCTTCAAAGTTGGGCAAGGAAAAAGTGCTGCCGGAAATGCAGGATAGCTTCTGCTGCTGCCAGTCAGAGCTGAAAGTACTGGACTAGATGGAGCAAAGGTCTAACTTAGTATATAGCATTGTTGTGTGGCTTCAAGTCATTTCCAATTTACGGCAACCCTAAGGCAAGCCTGTCATAGGGTATTCTTGGCAAGTTTTGTTCAGACGGGGTTTGCCCTTGTCTTCCTCTGCGGCTGAGAGGATGTGACTTGGCCAGCATCACCCAGTGGGTTTCCATAACTGACCCTGACCCTGGTCCCAGTGCTCAAACCACTACGGTATGCTGGCTCCCATTTTGCCTAAGGCCTGTTATAATTCCTCTATTCCTAACCCAAACAAAAAGGTGTTCTACAGGACTTACATTCTTGCACTTCACGCAGGTCTTGGCAAATTTATGCTCATGGCAGCTGACACAGTAGATCTCGTCCCCTTTGGGGAAGAAGCTGGCTGTGCCAATCACTTGCTTGCACTGGCTGCAAGTGAAGCATTCCTTGTGCCAAACGGTCTTCTTATACTCCACGTTCTGATCACCTGCCAGGAGAAAAGGAGAGAGAGGCTGGTGGTGAGGATGATGTCATCTGCTGTAGCAGAAAACGGAAATTTAATCATTTCTGTACCAAGTGGCTTTGCTGAACGTTTCGACAAGTTCTTAACTCTTGCAAAGACTCAACCTACGTTTCGTTGCGGACACAGGTTCTGCTACGACAGAAGTTTGCTCCATCATCAAAGGAGACCAAGCCCACTGAAGTTGGTTTGGTTGCAATATCACAGCGGTGCCTCGTGGCTCCCATCTCCATCAAACTGTGAACTGTGGTTTTAATCTGAATTTCAAGGAGCTATCCAAGGTACTGAACATGTTTGAGGAGAAGCTAGAGTTCCACACCACGAGCAACATTATTTCCACGGGGATTCGACCTACCTGCAACGATGGGCTTCAGGCAGCCCTTGCAGCGGGGCGCACCCTCGTTGGCGGTGCACTTGTTGCACCAGACTTTGTTGTTCTCCTTCAGCATGAAGGGCTCGTTCACCAGGGATGTGTAGCACTTGAAACAGCGGAAGCAGTTCTCGTGCCAGTAGCGGTTCTTGAAGTGCAGTTCCTGCAGGGGGAAAAAATGGTGAGGGAGGGAAACCATTGTGACCGGAGGTTTCTTCCGATGGGTTAGAATTCTTACCAGATTTTCAACCACCCTTGGCAGGATCATTGCAGATTCACAACTTCAAGGCAGGCAAACAACCTCATGTAAGTCACCAAGGCAGTTCCAGCCAGCGTAAGTGCAACTAAACAATGGACATGCTACATGGCACTGCTGGAAGGTCAAACTCCACCATGTGTAGCTCCACTCTATCCCACTTCCTTGCATTTTTTTATGTACCATTTTGCAGTCAGGTTGTTCCCCACCCGCTCATGGCCCCTTAGCCAGAGGCCAGCAGCCGGATGCACAGGGATGATTTCCTCTTCCCAGAGGTTCCTTCGAGGACCCTAAGGAGGTCCAGGAGGGCATCTGCTTCTTCAAGCATCCAGCTCCAGGGAAAAGAACACAGCTGGGCGCTAACTCCCCCTGGGCATGACCCAGCTGTAGGATGGGAAACTAAAGAACAGTAGCTGACGGTGCTGAAGTTCTCCTTCTGCCATGGCCCTAAAACCGGGATGGGCAACTGTGGGAGGTTAGGACACAATAAGACCCACCACCACCACCGGAGACCTTGGAAAGCTGTATCTCACCACCATACCTCACTTTTTAAAAAAATCCTTTTTTTCTGCCCCCTGGATGCTGCCAAATGCTCTCCAGGAGCATGAAGGGGGTTTTTTGCTTAGGATATTTTATGCTCAGTACAGCCCTTTTTTTTTTTTTTTTAACAACAGGAAGCGAACAGAAGTCACTTCATTTTCTGTTTTTTTTAAAAGACCTCTCCTTAGCCCAAGGTGGCTTGGGGGAACAAAGACAAGGAGAAAGCCTCCTGCACACCTGCTAGAATGTATTAAGCCAGTGTTTATCCCTGGAGAGGCCGCAAAACAGCCCTGGGACCTGCCCGTGGGCCACTTTTTCCCCACCTCTGTCCTAAAAGGACTTATGTATGTATAATTTTGGAGTTACACCTGCGTGTGTCATTAAGAGGATGCCAGCCAATCAATGCCCAGTGAAAAGTAATCCCGAACAATGTTCATTCATCGTTGCCGGGCCTCCTCCCCGTGTCCCATCCCCTTGCCTTGGTATCCGCTCCAATCGGTTTCCGGCATTCCGCGCAGGTGTTGGCGCAAAACTTCTCAAAGCACTTGACGCAGCAGTGGCGGCCTTCCTTCTGCACATACTTCTTCCCGTGCAAGGGGTCGCGGCAGTAGTGGCAGTCAAAACGCTCCGACATGGTGCCCACAGTGTAACTGCTGGGCCCTGCTGAAAGACAAGAAGAAGAAGAAGAGGTCATATTGTTGGCCCACGACGGATGGATGGATGGATGGATGGATGGATGGATGGATGGATGGATGGAAGCCACAAGCAGCATCTAGGACAGGTAGAAGATTAAAATGTAGGCTTTCACAACCCCATAGCCAGCCAGCCACTAGTGGGGGGATTATGGGAATTATAGTCCATAATAGTTTTTTTCTCCCAAACTTAGCCTTAAACTCAACTGCCCTAAATATCCCCAGGAAGAATATCCATGACAAAGAGAGGACATCTGCTTTCCCTAATTTGAGATGAGAATACAATTTAGACATCTTCATATGTCACACCCACTCTCCCATTTGCTGTTCATATCAGTGGGGTTTTGAGTACATGGAGGTAACTTCAGAGACATAGGGTGATCTAGACAGCCTTACTTCTCTAGGTATATTCAAAATACCACTTTAACAAGTTGGCATTAACCATTCCTTCAGCCATCTTCTTAAGTTAACTGCTCAAGAAAGTAAAAGTAGAGAAATTTGTTGATGCTTTTTAAGGGGAAACAGATTGGTCCAGATTTTGCAACTGCAAAACAACAGTGCTGCAGAAGAAGCTTTGGCTCCCTGGGAAAAGCAATGCCTGGACTGCATTTTCTCCTTGCCGCCACCAGAGAGCATTATAAAGCTTCCACTGCCTTTCCAGGAGAATGCAGCCGAAGGCCAAGAGGAAAGAGAATGGGCAGAAAGAGAGAACTTGGGCTCCAATGAGAAACATGGACTACAACTCCCAGAATTCCCAGCAAGCATGGCCTGTGGATACACTGGCTGGATGATGCTGAGGTCACGCACTCCGAGAGTGAGCTGGATAGCACAGGGAGCTTTAGCCTCTTCTCTGGGACAGGAAAGGAAGGTCAAAGAAACCGAGGGAATGGATAACTCCTATGTCCCAGAAACAGGACAAAGATTTTATTTTTTCAAAAAAAAAAAGTCTGAAATCATTTACAGCCAGGATGCTTGCTAAAAATTAAAAGCTTCCATTAGTCATGGCATTCCATGGGCAATGAGTTACAACAGACTTTTTGGGCTCCTTCTGATAGAAATTCCAGAGGTGTTGCAAGATGCAGAGGTACCAGGTCTCAAAATCTGGCCCTGAATCTCAGAGCCGAGACCTTTTTCTCCAGGGGAGAACTCTCAGGGCGAGAGTTTTGCCTTGAAAAGCATGTCTGAGGTGCATGCATGTATCCTTCATTCCTTACACTGGATTTATGACATTTGAATAGTGCACTCTGTATAACTTGTATTTGCTGTAAGACTTGTGCTTGGTGCTTAAATGTGTCCTGCTTCATGACATCCCCAGGGGCTGCCCCTTTCTAACATTATTCCCGTAGCATCACCAGGGCCCAGTTCTTGGGACATTACAAGGGGTTATCCTTAGGACCTGAGGTTCCTGGAGGATGACAGCCAGTGTTACCCAGCCGGTGAGCCAAAAGGGACTGAGGATGATGTTTTCTCAGGTGTCATCAGCCAACATCTTTGGCTCTGCCCATTTAGTCAATACAAATTATTACTATTCTAAAGGATTGTAAATGTGGGACCAGCTATCAAACCTCAAGAGTCTATTTCATGAATAGCTGTTCTATCACAGAGGAAGGCTAGAAACTCAAAGGGTACCAGGGAAAACTCTGCAGAGGCCTAGTTAATTGATTCCTTAATTAATTGGTTAACTGATTCCCTTATACTATGGAATGGGGTTTGGACTCGATGGCCATTGTGGTCTCTTCCAACTCTATGATTCTATTCTATGCTACCCTAACTCCCATCATCCTCTGGCTGCTTCTTCTTCATCCTCCTCCTCCTCCTCCTCCTCCTCCTCCTCCTCCTCCTCCTCCTCCTCCTCCTCTCTTTTCCCCAGTTCAGGGACAGTCAAAACAAACATAGCTAAAAATTCACAATGCACAAAGTTAAAGATGTAATCAAATGATCGAGGAATCCAAGCTTGTTGAAAAACATAAACCATGGAAGAGAAAGCAGCCAATAGAAGGTCCCATTCTCCCTAAGCAAGCAGTCCTCCAAGGCCTTCTGAATTGGAAAAGGTCTTCTGCTGGTGGCGGAAAGAGAGTTAGGAGCGTGCTAGTCTAGCTTGAGGTCCAGAGCCCGGGAGCAGCCACCAAAAAAGCCCTTCTCCTGTGTTCCTACTAGATCAGGGTGGGAGGACAGGAGAAGGACCTCTGCAGAAGATCTCCAAACATGGATGGAAAACTGCCCTTAAGATAACTTGGACGTGATTCCCATTTCACCTTGGTCCAGAACACACATACTCATTACTCCAACCCCTGGCTGGCTCTTTATCAACCCCTGGCCTCAGTCAAGAGAAATAATTCCTTCCTCCCTTTCCACTGAATGCCGACCAAGAAATGCGAAGATGACATAAGCCCCAGGAAGGAAACAGGAAACATTAAATAAAAGTTGAACGCCTTCAGGAGTCACACGGACTCCATGTTCTTGGACAGAAAGAAGATACCCACTTTCAAAAACAAAATCAGGCTTTGAAAGATGCTGGTTGAGATCAACTTCAAAGTTCGGCACTAAAGGCCAAGGTGAAAAGGTCGTGGTCCCCGCTGTGACACGGCCAAGACCAAAATGTGTACAATCAAGTCAAAAGTTCTCATCCCTAAACAAGTAAACAAGCTTGAAACATCCAAACTATGCTGCTCCAGGGCCAATTATGCACTGTTTTGGAAACACAACGGATGGTGTGTGTGTGTGTGTGTCCTATTTTTTTACTTCTTTTTAAGGAGCTCCAATTGTCCATGATCCAAAGAGGCCCCTGACGGATCATTTAGCGTTCCTTAATTTTATGGTGAAACCCAGTGTGATGTAGTGTTTAGAGGTTTGCAGTACGACCCTGGAGATCCAGGTTTGAAAACCCCTTAGGTGACCTTGGGTGTGCCCCACACTCTCAGCCCCAGAAAACCCTGTGATAGGTTCACCTTAGGATTGCCAAAAGTCAGAAATGACATGAAAGCACACAACGACAACAATGTTATGGTCTTATTAGAATCACAACTAGAACCCAAGAGCCAGTGTGGTCTAGTGACTTGAGTGTTGGACCAGTACTCTAGGAGGACAGCATTTGAATCCCCACTTAGCCATGGAAACCCACTGGGTGACTTTGGGCAAATCACACTGTCT
The DNA here is from genome assembly GCA_948474755.1 of Ctenosaura bakeri. Taxonomy (NCBI): domain Eukaryota; kingdom Metazoa; phylum Chordata; class Lepidosauria; order Squamata; family Iguanidae; genus Ctenosaura; species Ctenosaura bakeri. The sequence goes on along the minus strand of CAOLHI010004976.1, from coordinate 90,159 downwards.
CAGCCTTAGGAGAAAGCAACCGCAAACCTCCTTGGAATAAATCTTGCCAAGAAAGCAGGAGCCAACATAATGTAGGGCTAGGACTCTAACAAACCAGGGTCTGAATACCTGCATAGCCGTGGAAACTCACTGGGAGAGCTTGGTCAAGTCACACTCTCTCAGCCCCAGAGGAAACCAGGAGCAAACCTCCTCTTAAAAAATGTTGCCAAGAAAATCCTAGAATAGGGTCATCCTAAGTCAGACATGACTCGAAAGCAACCACAACCATTTTAAACAGCCAGGATGATGCAGTGGTTTGAATGTTGGAGTGGGATTCTACGAGATCTGGGTTCAAATCCCCTCTCAGTCATGGATACACACTGGGGCCCCTTGGACAGATCATGCTCTCTCAGAGTCAGAGCAAGGCAATGGTAGACCTCCTTGGAATAAATCTAGCCATGAAAATCCTGTGACAACTCGTCTTAGGGCTGCTATAAGTCAGAAATGGCAAATTACAGCCATCATCACTCATAACGGACAACACGGAACGGTTGGCCAGGCAGGAAGCGTCAGGCCCTGTGCCATCTGAAAACAGAGACTGTTTATCTTCTCCACTTCATGCCCTGCCAAGGTACACAGCAGGCCTTGTTCAAGATACCCAGATCTATCTTAAGAAGGATGACTTGGACGGTGAGGAATCTGGAAGCCCAGGTCGTATACCAAACAGAGACGTGGAGCAACATCGGTACTCCAAGCCAGGGCTGACGTGCTCCAATCCAATCTCATGATCCAAAAAAAAAGGGGGGGGTGTAAAATAGGCACATTTTCCCTCTTTTCAAACCCGTCCCAGCATTTCTTGCAGTCTGGCAAATGCCTTGTTTTCCTTTTTAAATCTCCCTTGGAAACATCTAACGTGTTCCATGGCTGGGACACCATCTCCCTTCCCATCTGCCAAATAATTCCAGCTATGCTAACCTTGACCTGTCTCCCATTTATTGGGACAGCCGGGCCACCTCATCCATCAGGAGAGGGAACACTGGAGAAACACAAAACTTCTTTTCTTGCCTCTCTTTGCCAGGGTTGTTTTTGCCACTGATTTTTGTTTTGTTTTGTTTTAAGCCATATGGGATCTTGAGACTGCAGTCTCTGGCCCGTGGCTTGCCATATTGCCATGCTGTGCCTTAAGCGATTGGAATTATAGGGTCACACAAAAACAAAGACCAAAAGAAGCTGGCCAGGGATTCCAGTCCAGAGGTCCTGGCACGACCAGAGAGAGAGTTAAGAAAAATGAAGGCGCTAATTGCCAACTCGTTTCTGCAACGTTCCCGCTCCCTTCCCGTCTAAATATAAACATATCACCCCATTGTTTTTCTGACTCATTTGCCCTTTAACTTGATTAACCGGAATCTGGTCTTGCTATATAAAGGAGGCTGTGTCATGGTAACAGTTTACAGAAGTGGATTTAGCAAACGAGGGAGAGGCAGAACTGATAAGCAGAGAGCTGTAGCGCAGGATGTGTGCTTGTGTTTGGAGAGCGTGGTGGCAAGGCGATAAACCCACAACAGAAGAAGGACAAAGAAGGTATGCAGCAATGTTAAGACCATAAGAAGAGCTGTGCTAATCCAGGAAGTTGTCCACACTGCCCAATTGGAACAGTTTGGTATCACTTTAGCGGCCATGGCTGCATGCTATGGAATGCATCCTGGAATTTGTAGTTGGGAGGGACTTGGTAGTTGGGAGGGACTTTGAATTCTGTCACTGAGACTCCCGGAGCTGTAGTTCAAGGAAGCACCTAAGCAGAGAATTCTAGGCAACTCACCAAAGCGCAGATCTCAGATTTCCCTGGAGTGGAGCCACAGCAGCTAAAGTGGTCTCGAACTGCTATTATTGTACAGTGTGGATGCACCTCCCCATTCCATTCCTAGAATGGCCAGCCAGACGCCCTAACAGGAAGTCTACAAGCAAGCCATGAGTGCAGCCACACACACCCAGTCATGTGCCCTAGCAATTGGTACCGTCCAGAGGCATCATGCCTCCAACACTGGAGGCAAGATGCACCCACTTCCTAGGAATTTATCTAATCCCCTTCTACTGCTGTCTAGGCCAATGGCAATCACAAACACATTATTAAAGACCCTTTTCTCCATCCCATCTCTCTCACATATGGGGAACACAAGAGAGGGCCTTCCCAGTGGCTGCCCCCAGGCTCTGGAATGCTCCTCCGGGAGAAACTAGAACGGCACTATCCTCCCTTTGCCAAATGATAACAACTTGTTTGTTTGCTTGTATGGATTACAATAGGCCTTTGTGGGCTGATTGTTCTGGGAGAAAGGACAAGCTGCATTTTTTACATCTGTTTTTTTTTTTAAATGGTCATGTTTTCTCATTGCTTTTATTTCTATTGATAGTTTAATTACATTTTAACTTGCATATAATGTGTCGCATTAGCTGTCTCCGTTTTAACTTTTGCAAGCTGCCTTAAGTCCCGGGGTGGAGAAAAGGAAGGATATAAAATCAACATAATTAAGATCAGTGTTAACCTCTTATGGAAGCAACATCCAAAATTAAATTACTGCATTCCTGCTATACCAGAATGCTAGTTCAACTCTCAAACAACCACAGCATGCTAGATCTAGAATGCAGGGTTTTCTCGGCAAGATTTCTTCAGAAGGGGGTTGCCCTTGCTTTCCTCTTAGGCTGAGAGAGTGTGACTTGCCCAGGCCACCCAGCAGGTTTCCTTGGTTGAGGAGAGGGATTCGAACCCCGATCTCCCAGAGTCCTAGTGCAATGCTCAAACCATGCTGGCTCTCACTACCCCTATCTGCAGGGTGCTTTTTGGAACAGCTACAGGTTCAGCAAAGGTCAAATTTGAACCTGCAGCTCTCAGACGGACCTGCAAGATTTCTTGGACCCTTGTTTGCTAACACACAGCTGAGAGCAAGAGAATAAGAGAAAGACTACCAGCATGCGGTTTCCCAGGAAAGTGAGTGACCAGTTCTGCATTCCAGGGCGGTAAGAGAATGTGCGTCTCTCTCGGCTCCAAGAGGTCCAGGGCTTTTTTTTTTTTTTTCAAACTGGGCTACAGCCCAAAATAGGGCTGTGTGTTCTGCCACAGTTCCGCACAAGCGACAAAAGAAATGCTGAACATTTGGTACAGAGTGCAGAGCTCATCTGCCTGAGAATCCAAGCTTTTATTTGGGGGGGGGGATAACAATTACGGTAATAAAATCTGAGCAAGTATCTAGTCCTCAGTGTGCATAGGAGGAATATGCAGCTGAAATCTCACGAGGACGTGAAAATTCTCAGTTGGCCTGGGGTGATATTCGTAGCCTACATTGCCCAATCCAAGCTATATGTGAAAATATGCTTCATTTTCACAATATATGCAAGTTGCAGAATGCAACATTTCCTTCTTAGCAGAGAATCTGGCTTATTTTGGCTAGGATCTAAACACCAGATACACGTTCTTCCTGTACATCGGGCTATTTCATTTCCTGCCTCGTCATTTCCAGTGGCCCTTCCCTGTACCATCTGAAAAGCCCTCTACCACAGACTGTGGGGGGAGTTCTGAAGTCAAGCCACTGAGGTTCATGGGATTGCTGCTGAAAGAAAATATTGCATGCAAACACACATGCACTGTGCACAAAAGTGCTTTTCACTGGGTAGATTTGCATCTTGGTCTATGACAGCAAACCAAATTTCGCTTTGACTGGCAGCATGCGGTGGATCCATGTCGTGCCCCACCCAGGATTTTTCATTTCAGTTCTGTTGCCCCAGGAATTTTGTTTGTCTGGGAGAAAGGGAGCAAGGGAAGCAGGCAAAAGAAGCCCCTTGAAAAGGAGAGGTCAAAGATGCAGAATTTCTTAGGGATGCTCCAGCTCAGCAAGCTAAAAGGCAAGCCTGAATCCTCAGAGCTGTCCAACTGAGTAGCACTGTGGACTCCTTTGAGATGCTCAGGACTATCTGTATATCCTTTATCCAGCCAACACCAGGCAATTAAAGATGAGCTGCAAGTAGCCATACTTCTCAGGCATGGATGGGGAGTCATATGAATCAACCAACCAACACAAAAGAGCTATTAAAGAACGTGGATCTAAGATACAGAAACTAAGATGAGAGCTAAAATGTGGAAGTTGCAGTTCAGAGCCCTAAACCTGCCCATTAAACAAAGTGTTCTCTCAGTTCACCTAATCGGTCATATGGGCACAATCGCATCAGCACAGGAAGGGAGAAAGTAGCCTTATAAACAGGTCAGACTCCCAGTCCAGAACTGCCTGTTTTGACTGATTCTCTAGATCTCAGGTTGCTATTGAACAATCAGCTACCCAGATCCTTTCAAATCAGTTTGCCAGACGCCAGACCTGGGGTTGTTCTGCACGCAAAGTTTGCATTCTGCCACTCAGCTACCCTTCCCTCCCTAAGCCTGTTTCATAGGACTCAATGGTCATTGGAGCATCTGGAAAAAATTAGGAAAAGCAGGGTGTAATTACTGAGATAATCACTGCATGCAAACTCAACAGCACCCATTTAAAAATAAATCTTTTATAAGCAAGCCACTTGTGTCTGTTGCTTCAAAGGCGTATGACAAACCAGCCCTCCCTGTTTGCCACTCACTGACAAGCCTTCAGTGATCTTTTCCAGGATGCATTAAATCAAGACCTGTTAGCATGGAAAAATAATCATCCTGCTACAGAGAGAAAGACAAGCAAACCTGCCTTGCATCGGACAGAAAGAGCAACAATCCCTTTCCAGCACAGTTTGTTCAAACCAGGTGCAATAGCTTGCAATTTACCTGAGTGCCTGTGGTAAGCCATCCTGCCAACAGAAAGGTGCAATTACGTTAGATCGGGGAGCTCGGCTGATAAAGAAGCATCCCACTTTGATTGAAGGCATATAGTTAAGGGAGGCTATTAATATGGGGGGAGGGCTAGCCACAGAGATGTCCACTCCCCCTTCCCCAGGACTCATGGACTTCATCCCACTCAAAACATCTTACCATTTTAGGTGATCTCAGGGGAGAAGAATAGGACAAGAGGGAATGTACCACCGACAACATATAAATACCTGCCCAACTACTTCAGCCTCCAAAAGTGTCCAAATGCTGGGTAGCCCTTCTAAGAACTTTAAACCTTTCACTGGGAGTATGAAACGGCTTTGGCCAGAGAAGCAATTTGTGCTCAGGACCTTAAGACAGCTGCTTTGCTTAATGACAGGAGAGCCACCGTGTTGTTCCAGCAGGTTGGGACAGTGGTCTTCCTGCAGCTTAAAACCAACTTTTCTAGAGCATTAAGCACTAGCTAGATGATGAGGTTGAACTGGATGTCACTGCCTCAGAAAGTAATGAAATGCAACCAGACATGGGAAAATTTGGAGAAATTTCATGCTAAATAAAGACAGCCTTCCTGCATTCTAAAGTTCACTTAAGCCACGATTCAGCGAATCACACTAAACTATGGGTTGTTGTGATATCTGAACCCATCCTGATTTGTTGGGATATCTAAACCAACTTCCTCTGACAAATCTGTGTCTTGTGGTTCAGACACCACAACTATGGTTTGTTGTGTAGTCTGACTGACTTCATCCGACAAACTATGATTAATAACCGGCTGTCAAACCAGGATCTGAAACCATGGTTTGCAACTGGCTTGCAAACAATGTTATATTTGAAGTAACAGATCCCGGTTTGAGATGCTGCTTGGACCTTAAACCTCATTATTAATTTGCATGAATTGAGAGACAGTCCAGGACCTCTTTCAGTACTCATCCAGAGGTTCATGTCCAAGGGCATGACTGAGAGTGACATCTTTAAGGGAAATTTGTCCACTCATATGCTGATCTCTTTCCAGAAAAACCCATGAGAAAGTTGTGAGGTATATCTGTTTCTACTGAAATGCTACCTGAGTGGGCCAATCCATTTATTTAGCCAAACCACCCTTTTCCAACCTGACACCTACCAGATGTTTTGGACTACAGCTCCTGCAATCTTCAGGCAGTATGGTCATTGCCTGGGGATGATGGCTGTTGGTGTGCCAGGCTGGAGAAGCTTGGATTAACCTAATATTTCCTCCTTCACATGTCTTCTTTTAACTCAAGAGACAAGTCACTTTCTGGAAAGGTTAAGCCTTCATGCGTTCAGCCATTAGATAGATGTGTGGTGAGTAAGCATTGTTGGGAGGGGGAGATTTTTCCCCCTGAGTGCTTTCTCAACCTAAACAATCTTGCCATAAAAAGGAAGAGGTGGGCGGACGGAGGTGGTCTCACATTTCCCTCTGTCACTCAGCACTGGAGAAACATTAGCTTTAAAAAGGACCCTGGCGTAGATGAACTATTAGTCACTATCATCACACAGAGAAACTCAACAACAGTAAACAGAGAGTGAGAAGGGCATCAGATGTATATTTTAGGGTGATGTTTCACCTCTGCACCGCATGTAAATTCCTTCCCCAGCAGGCAGCCCGGTTGAGAGGCCAATAAGTACAGTTTGGGATACAATAATATGCTGAAGTGGAGATAATAATACAGGCACTGAATCCTCAAACACTTTGGGCTTCCTTTTGGAAGGAAAATCTGGGTGGAAGCGTTTCCCTCCTGTGTCAGCTGTCAGATTGGAAGATTTTTAGGGCAGCGACCTGCCCTAAATTGGACGGTCTAAGGCACAGCACACTTGATAAATAATAAACAACAAACTGAAATAATCTGATTGTCGTCGCTCTTGTATTTATAATCTGCCTGATTGCATGAGTTGTATTGGATCTTATCTCGACTAGCCAATTTGAGTAAATTCCCTGGGAGAAAGGGAGAAATAAAGCTGATAAATCAGTGATTGCACATGATGGATTTGGGGACCTTAACCAGAATCCCGGAGGGGATTTAGGTATGCACAAGCACCATAGTTAACAGTGCTGTGTAGTGACTCCCATCCCAATCCCCCCTTACTGGGTACCAGCCACTGTGATCAACAGGGGTCTGTTCCCCCATTGGTCAAAAAAAGCCAAATGATGTTTTCACCCCCTGCTGTGAGCAATCTTTGGTGTGACAGGCAGAAGAAGGACCCCGTTGCAATTCTCTTTGCACCAAAGATCATTTGCACAAGGGGGAACAGCAGCCAGCTGCTTCCACCCATCAGATAGATAGACAGACAGACAGACACACAGACACACACACACACACACGTGTACAGTCATCCCTCCACATTCGCTAGGGTTAGGGGCACAGGACCCCTATGAAAGTGGAAAAACCATGAATAACTCTAGGCCCTCCCAAACCATATTTAACACACACAAAAAGTACGATCGCCATATTCAACCTACCGTGGATTCCTTTTGAGGCATTAGGATTCCTTCACAAGGCAGAAGTGGGGGGCTGGTGGGGCTTACTGCCCCCTCCACTGCTGCCCCACACCATTTTTAATAGGGATTTGCAAGCCTCGTTTGCAGTTTCTCAGTCTCACAAGGCTTGCAGTCCCTATTTAAAAAGTGGAATAGGGAGGCAGAAGAAGAGACAGCAAATAATCTGTGAATAATCAAATCCGCAAAGTGAAACCCACAAATGTGGATGGCTGACATACAGATAGATGGATGGATAGATTAGATAGATGGATGGATGGATGGATGGATGGATGGATGGATGGATGGATGGATGGATGGATGGATGGATAGATAGATAGATAGATAGATAGATAGATAGATAGATAGATAGATAGATAGATAGATAGATAGATAGATAGATAGTCTGGAGGATCAGTGTGATCTTCCCAGCCTCAAACAGCTGCCCACCTGATCTCTCCTTTGCTTCGCATCAAAAGCCAGCAAACCACGTGCTAAGATCTGGCTGGGTACCAACTCGCCAACCAATGTTCTAGAGGCACAGATGGACCTGAGAGACAATGAGGAAAGCCACCAACAAAAAAGGAACCTGGAAATGCTCTTCTTCTAGTCTTTTCCCCCCAAAAAACTTTGCTTTTTTCCATATCTGCTCCCAATGCTGGGTCAGGAAGCGTTCCAGGCTTTGCCCAAATCCATGCAGAGAAGACCAAAATAGAAGAGAAAAGAAGGAAGAGGGAAAGCCATGGCCATGTGGGATGCAAAGCTGCTGTTGATTTACGCCCTCGTTGCTCCGATGCCCTGGGCAGCCTCTGTGCCAGGCTTCTGTCAGCGCCCAGTCAGGGACGTTCAGTCTTCAGGAACAGGTGGGATGATCCAGAGCCAAGAGTGGCGGATGGGGGGGGGGGTTACAAGGTTAACAGAAGAGAGCAGATGGCCACTGTGTAGAAAAGAAGCCTGAATCCCTGTTCTGGAAGGAGCTCCTGAACATAATGCAGCAACCTACAGAAGGAGACAAGAGCCCTGTGGACAGAGATATGTAGCACTTATTCCTCCCCGTTCACTCCAAGTCCTTCATGTTTCCAAACACTACAAAGAGTATGGAAACACAAAGAATGCCATTAGGTAAGGCCCAACCTCGCTGCCTAACCCATTTCACCAGGTTGTGAAGAATGCTAAACCCCTTGGAAGAAAAGCAATATGAAGTAGATAAATAGATAGAAGGGACTATCTGATTCATCGCAGATTAAGGTTCTTGTGTCTTCAAGGACTGCACCGTTGGAAAACTTTGCATGAGGTCTAACCACTTGTGTTTGCTGGTGATATTCTTGGACACCATAAAATCAAATCGAATGAAAAGTATGAACAGGATTCCATAGAATGTTGAAAGTGGAAAAAATAGCACTATAGCTGGTGCAGAAATGGCCAGAGAGTGTCAAACAACATCTGGAGAGGTTGGTGAGGAAGTGAAAAATTGGGCACGCACAGTCAACGTAGGGGCCAATTTCTTGGAGGTGGTAGTGGTGGTTTTCTGTGCCTCCATGTGGACTTTAACCGATTGTGACTCTATCATGGAGTTTTCTTAGCAAGATTTATTTAGAGGAGGTTTGCCATTGCCTTCCTCTGAGGCTGAGAGAGAGTGACCTTTCCAAGGTCACCACTGGGTTTCCATGGCTGGGGCAGGGATCTGAACCTTGGTCTCCTAGAATCCTGGTCCAACACTCAAATTACTGCGCTACACTGACTCTCGCGGGGCCCCATATCTCTACGAAACAGATGCACAAAAGACCAGGACAGAGACCAATTGTTTGGCGTTGTAACATAACATAAGACGGGAGGAATTCTGAGCCTAACGCCAAGTCTGGAGCCCTGCCTGGCCCACTGAGCATCTTGATTTACAAATCCCACAATGCCTGAAGAAACAGAGAGGCCAACAGTTGTGCCTTTGGGAAAACGGAGTTCTCTGTACAGATACCAAAAGAGGATTCTGGAACAATGGCCACCTGTTCTCTCTAAGACAGCAGTAGCTCGAGGGGATTGGCTAATGAGGATATTTGGGGGATGCTCGTGGATTGGCGACTGGCACGGCACATCTGTCGTTCTTCAAAAAAGACGAACAAAGCTTTCCACAAGCCCTGAGCAGGAGGATCCTACGGAAAGGGATTAAGTGCAAAGGTCATTGTGCCAACACTCCGGATGAGGTCTGGTTATCTTTGGCCTGAAACATGAGCCAAACCATGTTCTAAAATAAGTCACCAGGCCTCGGTCCACCATCAGCTCCAAGGACATGCAAAAATTTCATTCCAGCCTGAAGAAGTACCTTAATCCCTTTGACACGCCGCCAGCCACAGGGATTTAATTTCCATGGTGTTCAGATGGCAACACGGGAAGATGGGGCAGCAAGGTCAAACGTTTGCTCAGCCATTCGTCGCTGCTGCTCAGAATAGAGCGCCGATTCTCTTTTCCAAATAATGCATTAAGAGTGGAAATGAGTCAAGTCCCCCGAGATAAAACTTTGCCTAATCCTAACTGTGAGAAAGCTCAGTTCCAGAGTCTTGCAAGCGCAACTTCATTAACTGGCCTGCATTCCCTATCAGTTACTCAGTTAAGTGCATTTAACTAAATAACCTCTCCTGGCCCAACTCCCCCAAACTTGACGGAAATGCCATGTACCCATGCTCAAATCACCAGCAGAATGGACTTCATTTTCCCCATGCAGTTGGTGCCCAGGAAAGTGGGAGGGGACAGTTACAATCATAATTAGGTCTCAGGCCATTTCCACACTATACTGTTATAGTGCTATTATTCCACTTTCAGCCTCCTGAGGAATTCTGGGATTTGTAGTTTCCTGAGGCCCAGGAGCTCTCTGGCCGAGAGTTTCCTGAGGCTCCTCCCTGAACTGCAAACCCCAGGATTCCATAGGATGTTGCAAGTGGAATAATAACACTATAACAGTCTAGTGTGGAAATGGTCTACCTCATTTAGGCCTTTTTCACTTTTGATCTTTACATTAACAACTGAAACAGACAGTTTCAGGAAGGGCCACAAAAAGGAAGAGACCCGATCTCTTTCTCTCTGATGGTTAAAAACTGTCAATGATATGTTAAGTACCTCTTTGCAGATGAAACCGCAGATAACTGTATCACACAAACCTCATATATCAATGGGCACAATTAATATAGCAGGGAGGAATAAACCATAGGACAGAACCTCAAAGCTCACAGCTGCAAATGCACCACCTAAATTTCACTGAGTCCGGAAAAATACTGTATACCAGGGTGGGAAAAATCCGACTCATGTGCCACATGGCATGCAACCCTAAAGGCCACTTTTGTGGATTCCAAAGACCCCCCTGGAGACCTTTCCAAAGCCCTCATTAAATTTTTTCCAGGTCAGTATTTGTACGATTTTCCAAAAAAAACAAAAAGCAACAAATACAGTAGTTTTAACTCATCTGCTCATATTCAAGTAAATTGCAATCTTTGGCTAGAACTTTTGCCTCATTCCTTTGAGGCTCCCCCCTAAACTGCAAACCCCAGGATCCCATAGGATGTTGAAAGTGGAATAATAGCACTATAACAGGCTAGTGCAGAAATGGCCTTAGTCTTCTTTTCACCAAACTGAACCTGCCTAGTAGCTTCTTCAACTGTCCCCCCATGTTTTTTTCCTCCGTATCTCTTTATCATCCTATCATCCTTGTTGCCCTTCTGTGAACCTGTTCCAACCTCCTACATCCAGTTGCACAGAGTATGGCATACAAATAAAGAAAAACAAGTCAAATATGAACATATATATATATGCACACATTTTTGAAGACAGTGCTCTCTCCCTGAGATTCCTCCCCTTCACCTGGGGACTCGAGAAGAAGGTCCAGACCCTGAGATCCAGCAACCCAAGTGTTAGCTGGTGGGATGTAGGGATCTTGGCTCAAGTGCTATGTGATGAGGACAATATGCACACGTGCACACATACACACACACTTCAAGCAGAGCGTTCTCACCTTGTGATTCCTCCCTTTCACTCTGAGGACTGGAAAATCCTCACAGCATCCAGACCTTGCAGTCTGGTAATGCTATTTAGGACAGTTTAACTCATCCAGACCCAGCCCAATAACATTTTAAGCCAGAAGTGTATCCACAAATGAAAATAATACTTTTTAAAAAATCAAAATCGCCTTTGCTATCATGCAGTGTAAACTCCATGCCAGGAAATGCCAGGTTGAATCTCTTGCAAACCTGTGCAATAAATCACATTTTATTTTTACTCAACGCAGTGGACTGGCTTGCTCCACAGCCCCGGGGTAAAAGGCTGGGCAGGTGGCCAGGGGCAGAGACCTTTGAAAAGGTCTCCGTGCCCAATTTGCGTGCCACTTTTGTCTGGCCCCGAACGTGCCGTCCTGGTTCACCGTGCCAACTGAGAGAGCCGTTAGACAACTCTTCCCTTTTATGGTTCTTTATTGAAAAGTACAGGAGGAGTTAGTCTGCCTCCTTTTATAAGATCCAAAAATGTATTTTATTGCAAACTGAATTTTTTTGCAAGTGGGAGCAAAGTGCCACGGTGAGGATGGGAAGAGAAGAGTATGGTGTTTGGAGCCTTGAAATAACAGCATGCACTCTTTGGATAGTTAAAAGATACAGGCATACCTCAAAGCCTCTGATAAAGAAGCCCCTTTTGACAAAGTCCTTTTACACCCCCACAGCCCCCTTTCCACCTCCTCCTCTGTCTAGCAGGGGTCTTTTTAGCAGTGTTGACAATGGGAGGATGATGGAGGAGGACTGGAAGAAGCTTTGAGTTGTGGGTTGCAGCAACATGTCTGCACTAGACAGTGCAATAAAGCTTACAGGGGGGAAAATGGGATATTTATTTACTTACTTATTTATTGTATTCACCCACAGTGGGACCCAAGGCAGCTTCCAAAAGTTCTTAATTTTTTTAAAAAAGCATTTAAAACAATTGGAAACATTTTAAATACAAAATTATAAAAACCTAATTAAAAAAAAACAACTCAATAAATAAGTAAAAGCTTCCCTGCTCCCTCATTAAAAATCTGCTTGAAAAGGAATGTCTTTGTCCATCTGGGAAAGGAAAGCAAACATGGTTTTTTTTAAAAAATACAGCTTCCGAAAACAGAGGGGGTTTGCCTTCCTCTGAGGCTGAGAGAGTGTGAGTTGCCCAAGGTCACCCAGCGGGTTTTCACGAGAGTGAGAAAAACATAAATCTCCTTTACACAGCAGACCAGTTAATAACCAAACCGCTTAAGGGCACATGCCAGTCTCCTTCCCACATTTCATCCTAACGGACTTATCCACTACGGGTCACCCAAAATTTGCCTTCATCGTGGACGCCTCCGCTGGCTCCTTCCGCCCCATCGCTACTGCTCATGTGGGCAACCTGCGGCCTTCCGTCCTCGGCCAGGCCTGCTTCCTCGCGCCTTCTCAGTGATGGAGGATAAGAGATGCTGTGGTTGCCAGGAAGCAAAGTCCCGCAAAAGCCTGGGCGGTTGCCTGGCAACCATGCCCAGATTCCAGATGCAGAACAGACCTGGAGGAAAAGGAAGTTGCTGGCACAAGTGGGTATCAGACACTCTCCAAGGTCTGAAGACACGGGTGGCCAGGCAACATTAGAGAGTGATCAAAATTGCAAAAGCAATTGATTGAACAGACAACCTGGGAGGGGCCCGGCTTTTGCCTGATCCTATTGACAAGGGCAAGATTCTGCCCCTTTTATCTCTTTACCCCTCTGTTGCACTGAGTGCAATCTGCTTTTGCATTTTGAACTCAGTTTGCAGCAACTGAAGTAAGCTGAGGACAAAGGGGGAGGAGGAAAGAGAAACTGGGACATTTTAAAAGCAGCTGGAAAAAGTGGGATGGCAGAGGATTAATCGGGAGCAACTTGCCAAATCAGGGCAGATGAAGGGCATGGTATCATGAGAAACCCTGAGGGTGTAAGGAAGAGGTATGGCCATGATGCTTCCTTCACCACAGAGCCAGCCAGTGTGGAGGGGAACACTCCTGTTGCACTCCCCTCCCGGCAGAGCTGATGCCGGGATCCCCATTTCTCCCAGAAGTAAGATTAGCAAAGGTTATACAAAATCTTTGATTGACAGGCTCTCATGCTCTCCACCTCCTGTCTTCCTTCTTCTCCCCACCTCACCAAGAAACTGCAAACCCAGGATTCCGTAGGATGTTGACAGTGGAATAATCACGCTATAAGAGTGTAGTGCGGAAGTGGTCTGAGTCGGAGGAAGGCATAACAGTGGAAGACGCTTTGCTTTGCTCTTTTTCAAAGACTAGTCAATCCTCAACAGTGCACATACACGTACGCACACAGAACTGCCCTTCTTTTTTGCATTTGCTGGACTTGCAGGCTGACTTTTCTGGTTCCCCCTTGAATATCTATCGTGCCCCCGCTTAGGATTCTGCCCCACCTTTTGAGACCCACTGACTGACAGGGTTTCTCTGCACCTCTCCTCCATAGCTACGGAAACGTAAAGTTCATAACATAGGCCATGATTCCAGCCCAGATCTTTCAAGGTCCCTTTGAACAAAAAAGCAAAATTTGAAAAGTTCCCTATATTCCCCACAATCCACAAGCATATTGGGTTACCCTCCTGTTTCCTAGTTTCATTTTAATATGTCTGTGTTTGCTCTTCTGACATCAGCCTTGTTTGGGTGGCTAAAAAAAAAAAAAATCCCAGACTTTATCTGTGAGCTAAAAACTTCTGGCCTCCATAAAATGTCAAAACAATCCACGGGGAACGTGTACAGGAGAGAGGAATAACATTGGCCTGTGCCAGTTATTGCATTTTAAAAAACAACAACACAATAATAGGAGAGGCATCTGGATTTTTCTTTTCCCCAAAGAGAAAAACAATCCAGCCTGAAATCCTGCATGATTCTAGGATGGGCTGCAGATCAAGTTGCTTTGCTGCCTGGCAGTAATTTGCTTTGTCGTTCTCTCTCGTTATCAAGCTGCTCGTTAACTCCATCGTACAAGGGACGGGTTTATGGTTTGCATTAGCACTTGGCCATCACCCCAGTCATTAAAAAAGGAGAGAGAAAATTAAATAAAAATGACTCGTTTGTTTAGAATGGGTTTGCTCCTCGATTTGTCCGACATCAAGAAAAGATACACAGAGAACATTTCGGCAGATATTATGAGGTTGCAACCGGGATGGCTGTGAACACAGAGAGCTAAAACTTGTACATCCCTGTGATGTTCTGTACTTGTATATATATATATATTTATATATATACTTATATATATATATTTATATATATATATACTCCGCCTCGATCCATTGTGCCGCCTCGATCCATTGGGAGAGGCGGGATATAAATAAATTTTTTTATCATCATCATCATCATTATTATTATTATTATTATTATTATTATTATTATTATTAAAATGTTTTTTAAGATTACTTTCTTTAAAAATACATCTCCATACCAGGAAAAAAAAACTTCACCTGCTGACATTTGTAAATACCAGGTGCCCAGGTATCAGAGGAAAAGCTTTTGCACCGAGGTCAGGCAAAAACAAAGGAGGGAGGTGACCGATGGAAGGCAAACAGAGAAACAGCCAAGTTGGTGCTGCTTCTCACACCTTGAGGACTCACAAGAAGGAAACACCTGGCCTTGGCTCACCTCCACCTCTGGCTTTTGGAGGCCGCTCCCAGATTTTAGGAGGTTGAAAGTGGAATCATAGCGCTATTAACAGGCTAGTGCGGAAATGGCCTAAATCTATATCTGTTTGGAGGTCCTTTTCATCACCCTCTGGCTGCCTCGACTGCCAACTTGTGATCAACAGTATAGTCCAAACAGGCAAAGTTAGCATCAGCTTTCCACTTAAGTGCTCTTAATTCTGGAAAATTTAGTATGTTATTCTTTTAGGCTATTTTATTATATACAAAGGTACATAAACATACGCTCTCCTCAAGGAGAAGCATCAAATTCTCCATGTCTAGGCACATTACCTCCATCATGTTACCTTGCATGTAAAGCCTTATACATCTTACACCATAATGGGGTACCCTAATTCATACTCCGTTTGCAGAGGAAACACACAGGCATCCTCCAGAGAAGATGATAACCTTCCCGAATTCCCATCATCCTGTGGCATCTTGCCCAATGGGTGGCAGGCAGGCTTGGACAAATGTTTTGTCTTTGCAAAACATTCCCAAAGGAGAGCACCAAGACGTCTCCGAAAGCCAGCACGCAGTGAGGGAAGCAGATAATGGCTGAACTGTCACCGTTTTGATGCTTCACAGAAGGACAGAGGGTATCTGCAGGGTGCATTGCCACGGTCCGATGGTTTATTTTCAGGGCTGCAAACTTGGGAAATTCTCTGCCAGGTTTTCTGGCTGTTATCCAGACCCCCACATGCCACAGCCTAGCAACACAAATTTGTTACAGAAGACCAGTGGTAGGGTTGCGCGGCAGAAGAAAAGGGATGTCTCGACGTCTTAGGTGTCAGCAAAAGACATTTTTGCATGCTGAGGGAAGCAAGACTGGAAAACACTATACCTTCCAACTGTTCTGATTTGCCAGGAATGGTCCCAACTGATCCCTTCCCGTTCCACTTTTTCATCTGCTTCTAAGATGTCCCAGTTTCTCTCTCTCCTCCTCCCACTTTTCCCTTTTGTCCTCAACGTACTTCACTTGCTGCACATTGAATTCAGAGTGCAATTTGCACTCTGTGCAGACTCAGAGGGAAGAGAGAAAGGGGAGAGGAGGGGGTCTTGCCCTTTCCAATAAGCTTAGGCAAAAGCAAATTGCTGCAGGCTTTTCCCGCTAGTGTCCTCTTCCTCGTTAATAACATTTGCAGATTTGACCACATTCTGTTCTTGTACATATATCTCAGTTTTCATCTGTGAAGTGTTGGAGGGTAGGAAATACAGATGCTCCTTTCTACCTGGGTTGGGGGGCAGTTGTATCCAGTCAATAGCGTAAGCAGGGTGGCGCATGTGGGACATTGACTGTATGGGAGCCCATTATGGTACATGGAGTAGTGTGTACTTTAATGCACTTTCAAAGGCGCAACTGAACTTTTAAGTTACTGCAATGCTAGAAATTTGAGGACCGAAGGAAAATTTCATCAGAGGGGCAGAATTCCTATTGGGGGAGGAATAATGTCCTCATCTGCCCCTCCATACTGTAGGTATAACTCTGCGCCAAGTTTACAACAAATGGCTTTTCTTAGTCCATTTCCACACTAGACTATTATAGTGCTATTATTCCACTTTCAACCTCCTATGGAATTTTGGGGCTTGCAGTTTAGGGAGGGGTCCCAACGGCCATCCTCAAAGGCCCCTCCCTAAACTGCAAAACCCAGAATTCCATAGGAGGTTGAAAGTGGAATAATAGCACTATAACAGTCTAGTGCAGAAATGGGCTTAGGCTGCTGCTAAGCACCTTTTCCACTGGAGATACGCCAGCACTTTGAGGCTATGAGTCTGTCTCTGACTTGCCAACATGTCCTAGCATTTGCCATAAGTGGCAATGCAGGTAGGCAAACATTTAAAGGCCCGTTATTGCCACTAGCTCTAAGACACCAACGAAAGATCAAAGACAAGTCTTTGTATATCTGAGCAAATAAGTTATGCATTGCAAAGAAAATAACCACAAGCCTCCTCTTGAAAGCAGGCTGGCTGGGGGATTCTGGCATTTGCTGTCCAAAAAAAGGAACTTCTCCGAGCCCGGTTATCTCACAGAAAGCACCCTTTGAGGGTCAATGCAACAGCGATACCCTTATCGAGGTTGAAAATATCTCCAGCTGTCCGGTTGCCCAGACAGCTAAGTATCTGAGGTTGGCCCAATGGAATTTCAATGATTAGCCTTACCCTGAGCAAATCTGGCGCCGTATAATTTTATAGTGGCTGCGAGGAATCTGAAATATTTTCCCACCCCTAAATCATGTTTATAATTAGACAGAGACTTGTCTCCCTCCACAGAGAAGCAGGCATAATTCATGCAGGACTTGTCTTGGGGGTGGGGGAAAAAGGAAGAGATGGAGTAAACCTGTTCTCCCAGGGATGTGAAAATGGATCAAGTGACAGTTACTGAAATTTGACATGCAGGTGCCCAAATATCTTCTTTGTAAAATCTAATCTGTCTTCCCACATTTAGGGAGATCTAACATTATATTCTTAGCCACAGCAGCTGGCAGCTCCAGTATCAAGAGCTGAATCCATCCCAGATTTTAGTCAGAACTTTAAAGAGGAAGTATCCACAGTGCTAAATTCATTTGGCTGATTAGGTTTGGACCCTTAGATAGATTCAAGTTTGGACCACAGTCATTGCCCTGCCCCAAGCGATTCTTAGCTCTTTTGGGGGCGGAAAAGGTTACCGTGTTAAGAATAGGACCAGAGGTGGATTTTTAAAGGGTTGCACAGCTGGGTTGGAGCCAAGAGGGAAAATTCCCCTGGAAAATAAGCACCTGAGATGGGAGTGGGTAGGGATTGAAGAAACTTGCAAATAATCACCTCCGTGAAAGTCAAACCCACAAATGTGGAGGGCTGCAAAATTGGAGTATCTACACAATCGAAAAAATTGCAAGGGCATTATAACTTTGGGTCCCCTGCATCAAGTTCAGTCTTTTTTCCTCTCCATAAGATGGTGGCAGAGGCATGGGTGTAAAGCTAAGACTGGAAGGTGGAAGCCAGAAACAACAAGATCCAAACTGGGGTTGTTTTTTTTTTTAGAAAACCACATATCTGAGGCTCTTCCCTGCTATGCAACCCAAGTTCACAAGGCGATAAAGCCAGCTGCCACTTCTATGGCTGTGCAATGCTCATAAACCACAAAAATGTCTTGGGGAGGAGAACGCTCATGTGCAAACTGTTATGGCAACAGCAAAACACAATAAACCAAAGCGCGTATAAAAGGCATTTCTAAAACTAATGTGCTCCTGGGCTTCTTCCACAGAACAAGGTCGGAAACTTTATCTTAAGTCACACCCTTGCCCCATCTTCCTCAGTATTGCCAACACTGACTGGCAGGCACGGCTCTTAGGGGTGGGGAGGTAGGCAGGATTTTTTTCCTAGCCCTGCCAGGTAATGACTGAGACTGGGACCATCTGCAAAACAGGAGGAAACTGCTTTACCCTGAGCCAGATGTTTGGCCTATTTAGCCCAGTACTGACCACTCTGACTGGCAGCAGCAACTCTCCGGTCTTCAGGCAGAATGCTTTTCTAACTCTCTTGGGAGACACCAAGACTCAAACTGTGACTTTCTGCACAGGGACTGAGGAATTGGCTGCCTTATATTGAGTCAGAATCTTGCTCCATTTAGCTCAATATTGCCAGCTCTGACTGGCAGCCATGGCAGCCTGGGATTTCCATTAGATTTCTTTCCTAACTCAACTAGGGAGTGCCACAGATTCAGCTTAAAATCTTCTGAACAGGGACATGGGTGGTGGCTGCCTTATCCTGAATCAGAACCTTGGTACATTTACCTTAATATCGTCAACTCTGTGACTGACTGGGATTTCAATGAGAATTCTTTCCGAACCCAATTAGGAGATCACAGATATTCCCTGGTGGCTTCCCATCCAAGTGCTAACCAGGCCGCACCTGCCTTAGCTTCCAAAATCAGGTGTGTTCCAGAAGGTATGGTGCACTATGCTTAAACGACAGCCCAAGAAAGAACAAACGATGCCCATCATGTGGGCATCGTTTGGAGGGGAAGAATCCTATTTAAGAAAGACCTTTCCTTCGAAACCCCAAAAAAGAACGCCCTTCTCTGAAATCCCATATCCTCACGCCCAATCGGTCATGATCGTGGCCAAGATAACGATAAGAACCCAGACAGGATGCTTGAAAAATAAACGCACTGCAGCACATCTGAGTTGGGCAAAAAAGGTCTAACTCATCAAAGGCAAAGACGACAGCAGGTCCTTCTTGCAACGCTGGGAGCAGTTGTGCGCCATATGAAAATGCCCACGGACAAAAGCGAGGCACAGAATGATCTCAGCTTCCATTGTCAGGAAGCGCAAATGCCTAGCCAGCACAGCTGGGGGGACAGCTAAAGTGAAAGAAAAGTTGTGCATGAATTTGCCAGCACTAAACACACAGAGACACGCTCAGGAAATGCTGTCTCCTGCCTGTTGCCTCTCTGAAAGCTCCAGTGGTGTGAGGATGTGGTTTGGGAAAGTAGCAGGAACCCAAATTCCACTCTCCCCACGAAAAATGAAAAAGGAGGGAGGAAAAAGCCATCCTCCTCCTGGCAAGAGGCCCTTGCCTCCTTGGGCTGCTGCTAAGGGCTAAGAAGCAGCCCTGTATACGGAACAGAAGTTGTGAGCCATCTGTGAGGCTTGGGGAGAGAGTCCCAACCCTGAAATCTCCAGGCTGTGCCCATGGAGAGATGCTAGACTAGGGAGCAAGGGGAGGGATACTCACTCTGGAACTATCTTCTGAGCCAGCGCCTGGATGCCCAGTGGAGACCCTGTGGAACAGCAAGAGCTGCTGCCGCGTGCGAGAGGCCGGGGAGAAAGTGTGCGCTGGGAGCCGCAAGGAGAGGCTTTGCTCTTGGGTGGAGCTCAGGAGTCGGAGGCAGGGGGCGGAGGAGAAGGGAGGCAGGCAGGCAGGCGGGAGGCGGATGGATGGGCCAGGGGGAGATGCCATGGGGAGCCCCTGGCCTCAGAGTGGAGGGACTGCGGGGAGCTGAGCCAGGATTTTGTATTTGTCAAAGAGAGCCACTGCTGCAGGGAAGAAATGTTAAGTACGAAAGTGTGCATGTGCCTTCAAGCTGCCTGTCAATTTGTGGTGACCCCATGAATTTCATAGGGTTTTCTTTGGCAGGGAATCCTCAGAAGTGGTTTTGCCAGTTCCTTCCTCTGAAAAAATGCCTGGTATTCGCTGGTGGTCTCCCATCCAAGTACTAATCAGGGCTGACCCTGCTGAGCATCCAGGATCAGCCTTTGTGTACATTACCAAATCACCTAAAAATTATCTGTCTGCCTATGTGCCTATCTATCCACCCATGTGTAATATCTCTTATTGATTCTTCTATCTGTTTGCTATAATAATATTTGCTAAATCAAATCAGTAAGTGGGAGGTCCATCTTCACACAATCAGTTCTTGGAAATACATAAAAAATGGGAACCAAACTGCTATTGTAGCCTCTTATTTCTCCTCTCGCCACACAAATGCACACACACGCATATATGCAACCCATCGTGGAGAACAAGGGTGCAAATCACACAGCCCTCCAGATGTTATTGGGCTACAAATCCCAACCAGCATAGCCAGTTGCAAGGAATGCTAGATGCTGCGGTCCAAACCCCCTTTGGGAGGGTGGGTCAAGATTCCCACCCCTGTTTCAGACAATGATGGAAATCCTGGCTTTGTTTATTTTCCCCAGAGCCAAGAAAAGGTACTTTCTTGGGCTGCAGCTTCCAGAATATCCAGTACAGCCACTGACTGTGCTGGCTGACCCATGATTTCCAGATACTCAAAATGGGATTTCTAGTTGTGGCCAGACACACTGGTGATGTCCCTTAGGGGTTCAAAGGAGAGAGATACTAGCCCTGAACCCTGGAGCACAGCAGCCTTTGAGCCAGATCCAAGGCAGGCAATCATGGCTCTGGGTTAGAGGCAGTCGCGCCCCAGTGGTCCCTTCTCTGGCCTTTCTCCAAGCCTCTGGAAGCTCCCACCATCCAACTCCAAAAAACAGTGTGGGTCGGGCATCTACATCTATTTCCATTTAAACAGATAAACAAAGAACCAAGAGAAAGAGAAAAGGTTGGGGAAATCCTCTCCTTTCTTTTAAAGAAATACAGTCAGTCCTCTACATTTCTAGGTTTGACTCTCATGGATTTGACTATTTGTGAGTTTCTTCAACACCTGCCTCTCCGCCTCGGGTGCTTCTTTTCCAGGGGAACCTTCCCTCTTGGCAGCTCCAATTAGGACATGCAGCCCTTTAAAAACTCATCACCTCTCCTGCTTCCCCAACAGCCGTTGTCTGGCCAGCTAAGTGGCTCACAACCCAACTTCTCAGCACCAAAACCCCTCTTCTGATGCCCCCCAACACCCAAGGAAGGGGATGTGTGTGAGAGAGAGGAAGTATAGGGCCACCATGCCGACCCACCTCCTTTCCTTCTCCTTTCCCTGACCTGGTTTGGACCCCACCATGCCCCCCACTTGCCACACACACACACACACACACACACATTTCAATATTAGGATTTTTTTCCCACTTTTGCAAGGGCCCCTAACCCTAGCAAATGTGAGAGGCCAACTGTATTCCCAGTCCCATTCCTGGAACAGTGGGTCTTTGGTCTGCTCCAACAATTTCTTCTTATTTTCTTGCTAGGCCTGATCTTTAGGCATGGAACCTCCATGGATAGATGCAATCTATCTCTGAATAACGTGTGCAGGAAGCAAAGAGCCAAGCAGCCTCCTTGCCTTTCCAAATACTTTGCATACATAAGTATATTTTAACAAAGTAAGAAGCCTTCTAAAAGCCAGCATGGTGTAAGTGGTTTGAGTGTCAGACCAGAACAAGTCACACTCTCTCAGCCTCAGAGGAAGGCAAAGGCAAAAACCCCTCTGAACAAATCTGGTCAAAAAAAGGCCACGGTAGGCTTGCCTTAGTCAGACTTGAAAACACACAACAACAATTACTCCTACAACCACACTTGGCTTTCTGTCCTCACTTTTTCCGTGCAACCGATTTCCCAAGGACCATTCCAGAAAGCACTTCTCTCCAAGTAACAACACAAACCAAACGGGGCCCTTCTTAATGCAAAGTCTGCCAAGAGACAAAAGCAATGTGAGCTGTAACAAAAGAAAAGTTTGTGAGGCTGATATTAGTTCACCGAAAAGGAATCTTTCGAATTAGGCAGGAGAAGGTGTGGGGTTGGCTTCTCGTAAAGTCGGCGAAATGCTCTTCAGAAACTCATCTGAAACCCCCTTATATGGCTCATCATCCAGAATCCAGCCTTTTTTCATTTCTTTGGTTTTTTTAATTTCCATTGTCACAACTCAGAATTTATCGGCTGGCGGCTCGTACAGGATTGAGATAACTGCACAAAAGGGAAATGACCTGAGCCACGAGGAATTTTTAGTGCTGGGAGTGAATGCTTTTTTGTGTGCATTGGTGTGGGTGGGGGAAAAGAAAACGCCAAAGAAAGGAGCAAATAGTTCATTGCCTTGTGAAGTAAAGTTGTCGGAGTCCTTCTGCCTTCTTGTTTTTATGTTAAAAGAACCCAGCTCTAGGTTGGTTTTTTGGGGGGTGCCCTCAGCATACCTTTTGTTCAAATCTCCCCTTATAAAATCCTCAAGGAAAAGCAAGGAAAAGTTTCAACAGGTTGCAGAGAAGCCCAAACCATAAGTGCAACTAGAGTTCCCAATCTGGACAATTTTGGTTCCCAAACAACACAAAAAGCCCCCTACATGTATGAAAACATATAAAAAAAAATACCCCACCCCATTCCCCCAAGCAACTCTGAAGCCTGTACTACCTTTCAGATTACCTCCATTTCTCTCTGCAGTCTCTATGCCATTTCTACACTAGCCTGTTATAGGCCATTTCTGCACGAGTCTGTTATAGTGCAATGATTCCACTTTCAACCTCCTATGGAATCCTGGGGTTTGCAGTTTCGGGAGGGGCCAGGTGGCCCCTCCCGAAACTGCAAACCCCAGGATTCCATAGGAGGTTGAAAGTGGAATCATTGCACTATAACAGACTCGTGCGGAAATGGCCATAGTGCTATTATTCCATTTTCAACATCCTATGGAATCCTAGGATTTGCAGTTAGAGGTCCCTCTCGAAACTGTAAACCCCAGGATTCCATAGGATGTTGAAGGTGGAATCATCACGCTATAACAGGCTAGTACGGAAATGGCCTCTCTCAAATCAGCAACAGAAAGCAGTCATTTTCAGAGGAACTGCAGAAGGAAATCGAGGTATTTGGATTTTCTCGGAGATTGGTGGAGTGCTGGGGAAAACTGACCTCACGTGACATCTATCTTCTGTTGTCCTCCTGGTGGAAGAAAGTGTTTCTTTTAATGACATAAAAAAATCTGTTAATGACCTCCTTTGCAAAGAAACTGTTTCCAAATGGCCTCCCAGCAGGAGAAGAACAAAAGGGGAATGAGGTAATGTGATAAGTCCCAGGCAAAGACTCTACCATCCTGCCGTAACTGTGATTTACTGGCCTCATACGATAAGCTCTTACATCATGGCCTTTCTCAACATTTTACCTCTGGAGGAATCTTTGAAATAATTCTCAGTCCTATGCTAGCACTACACAGTCCTTACACTGAGTACCACCACAGCGCAATGTACAAGAAAATAATGAATATACCTAGCTGTGAGTTCATTGTGCAATGCACAGTGAGCACTGATGTGCTACTCTTGTCCATTTGCAATGGTTCCGCGTGCACAATCCCATTCCTGGCAGTATCAGCTGGCCACCTGCATTCCACATTGTCCAAAAAAGTCATGTTTCATACATAGTGCAATCCACACCTCTGTGCATCATCTGACCATCCTCAGTGGTGCATTTCGCTGTGCATTTCTGACCATCCTCGGTTCAGATCTGTGTGCAAAGTCTTTCCCCCACACTATTTAAAAGCTAAGACAATTCCAGACTATCAAAGATGCCTTTTGAGAAAAGGTTGCATCACTTCAGATTTGTTGAACGACTTCAGTGCTGAAACTTAACAGTATTGGTGGTCATGGTCAGTGAGAAATATAATGTGTGTGTGTGTGTGTCCGTTCCCGGCAGGGGTAACAAAAATGGAGACAAATGAAGACTTGGCTTGTTATCCAAAGTGGAATGAAGTATAAGCCCAGTGCCGTTGGAAGGGGACCGCGCTGCATTAGTCATTGAAGAGGCAGCTGCAGAAGGGGGGAGAAAAATCTTTATTTGGAAATGTTAGAAATGGAGAGAGGGGGCTGGGAAGGACTTCGGTTCTTTTGCTAGAAAGCATGTTCAGAAGAAAGCAACCATTTTCACCTGGAAGCCTATCCATGAGCGCCCAAGGGCTCAGCAAGGGGCTGATTCCTCCAAGACAAACCGAGGACAACATGGACACGTGCAAGATTAAAAAGGCAAAGATTCGTGTTCATCCCTAACGTACCCTTCAATGTTTCACAGAAGAACACTGGGACGTAAGTGGCCAAGGTGTGGTCAAGATGGCAAATTAATGAGAAAGCACACACAAGCTAGGAGAGGCTGCAGCGATTTGCTTTCGCCAGAGCTGACTAGGAAGGTCGAGATTCCATCTCCTCCTCTCCCCATCACTGAGACCATTTCTGCACTACACTGTTATAGTGCTATTATTCCACTTTCAACCTCCTATGGAATCCTGGGGTTTGTAGTTTACTGAGGCCAATGATGCCTCTCCCTATGATGCCTCCCTGAGACCAGATTCCCACCAACCACCACACTGGCAGAACAGTTGTTGAAGATGGTGGATATATATCCTCCATGAAATGCATTGGTTGCATAAATGTTTGTTTTTGTCATGCTCCTTCAAGTCATTTCTGACACACACCAACCCAAAGGCAAACTACCACAGGATTTTCTGAGGCTGAGAGCCATCCGGCCCCTCCCAAAACTGCAAACCCCAGGATTCCATAGGAGGTTGAAAGTGGAATCATCACGCTATAACGGACTCATGCGGAAATGGACCTGGTCTCCAGGGCAAGAGTCCAATGCTCAAATCACTAGCCCACGCTGGCTCTCAAAACATTGACTTACAAGAGCATCACCATTACAAAGTTGGTACCCCTTTGCACCAAAGGTTGGAAACCTCTTCCAGCCTGAGGGCCAAATTCAATTTCAGTGAAAGTCTTCAGGGCCACATTCCAGTCAGGGGTGGATGAGGTCAAAAACAGAAGACAAATATTTTTTAAAAAACCCTAAATATTTTAGTTCTGAGCACTTTCTGCCAGCAACTAAGCCTTGGACAAAGCTTTACAGTGAAGAAAATAACAACATTCAAAAACATACCTTGCAATTGTTCCAAGCTGGCAGAGACAATCCCAACATATCCTCCACCATTCTACTTTTTCACCTGCTTTTAAAATGTCCCTTCCTTCTCCTCCCACATTTCCCTTTGTCTACAGCTGACTTCAATTACTGCAAATGGAGTTCAAACTGCAAAAGCACTTTATACTCAGTCAGTTCAGCAAAAAGGGGAGTAGGAAGAGAACTAAATCTTGTCCTCCCCAATTAACTCAGGCAAAAACTTACTCTCCTAGCTTGTCCGTTCTTCCTCATTAACAGCTTTTGCCATCTTGGTCACATAAATCTGGTGTGAAATGTTGGAGGGTATGGAAAAGCAAGAGTTTATTTTATGCTAGACAATGATGCCATTGGTGTACCGCTTTAACTGCCATTAACTGCACTTTGGTTCCATCCTATGGAATCCTGGGCTTTGTAGTTCCGTTTAGAATTCTCTGCCAGAGATCTCTAGTCTTCCCCCCAAAAAAACTACAAATTCCAGTATTCCATAGGATGGAGCCATGGCAGCTGAAATGCAATCAAAGTTTTGTACAGTTGGCCCCCCATGTTCACTAGGGTTAGGGACACCGGACCCTCACAAAAGTGGGAAAATTGCAAATTTAAAAATGTGTGTGTGCTGTGAGAAGATGGCCAAGGCATGTTGGGGAGTGTGGTCACCCAAGGTCCACACCAAGTCAGGGAAAGAAGGAAAATGAGTGGGTGGGCATAGTATTCCTACACTTCCTCTTACTCTCTCCTATCTCCTTCCTTGGATCTCGGGGGGCTGCAGGAGAGGGTTTCTTGTGCTAAGAAATCAAACGGTGAACCATCCTTAGCTGGCCAAGAGGTGGTTGGTGGAGGAGGAGGAAGACCAGAGGAGGGCTTTTAAAGGGCTCCACGGCCTGATCGGAGATGCTGGAAGGGAAGGATCCCCTGGAAAAGAAGCACCGGGGAGCTGAGGGGTTGAAGAAACTTGCAAATAAATCCTTAAAAGTCAAACCCACATATGTAGTTGTGTAGTGCATAAGAGACTTGGGAAATGGTCACATGGGGGTGTCCCAGGGAAAGGAGCATGGCATTTGGGGGAAGCCAAGAGGAAAGGATTAGAATTCTAGGAGGGGTGGCTTCAGGCTAATGGCCATTTCCGCACTACACTCTTACAGTGCTATTATTCCACTTTCAACATCCTGTGGAATTTTGAGGTTTGTAGTTCACTGAGACCAAAGATACCCCTCCCGAAACGGCAAACCCCAGGATTCCATAGGATGTTGAAAGTGGAATAATAGCACTGTAACAGTGTAGTATGGAGAGAGAAAACTAGAGTGGAAATCTGACTTCAAGGGAGAAGGAAATTAGCACCCTGTCGAAGTCTCCAGTCACTCCTTGCAAGAGTTGGGTGGTTGTCACAATTCCTGACAAAGACGGAGGGCCGGTCGTGCCCAGTCTGCTCATGACCCCGAACAGATTCTAGCTGCTCCACCGAAGCCCCAGCCTGAACCCCAACAAGCGAGGAAACAAGGGCCTGCTGTCATGGACAAAGCTAGCATGTCGACCAGACAGATGCTTTGACTTAGGGCTGGTTATATTATGGTTTCTGCATTCCTAGGTGCTGAAGCAAAGGGGCAGGGGCAGAAATGTTCACACATCACCTTAAAAGTGAACATGACACACGCTTCAGTGGATTTCGACCAAGTTAGGAGACCGCAACCATATATGGCAATGTCTAATTGTCGGCTGCGACGGGAGAAGCTCCCTGTTTTGCGAAACGGTTTGGCACCCCTTCGAGGAACGGAGAAGCTAGTTTGGAATTTCTGGGGAAAAGCTTGGAGCGAATGCAAAAATTCTTGTTTAGAGACGGTTTTGTCTAAATATTTGGCAGAAGAATTTTAAATGCTCTGCTTTCGAAAGAAAAAAGGCCGCCTTCAGAGGCTCTCAAACTCTTTGGAGTATAAGGGGCGAGGGCTTGCTCCAGCTTAGGAGTAGGCAGTTTGTACTCTAAATGTGCAAAAATATGAAAAAATATTTACTTTTAGAGACTAAAAATACTCCCGAAACCCAACTGTTATTCTCTTGTGTTTTCACTCAGATTCCACTCCCTTAGTACAAATTATGGATTTCTGATTCATGCACGCTTCATTGACATTATAGAAAAGAAGTAAATGAAGCACGAAACCCAGAAAACAAGCATCCAGTTTGCATTAAAGTTCCAGAGCATTGTTGCTTTTGAGGACTAGTGGCAAGGGCGTTACCTCCCCAGATAAAAATTGAAATTTTGATTCCGACTCCAAATTTCTAGTCAAGCAAAATACCAGTTGAAGATTTAGAAGTATAGCTCAGGCATCCAAAGAAAAAGGCCAGGGAAAGTGGGCAAGGGATTGCGAACACAGCCAATGTAAGAATTTTAAGCGTGAGCCATTTTCAGCATCTCAGCCATTGCAGTACCAGAGATTTGGAGATTCAAGTAAAATTTCATGGACGGGGGGCAGAA
The DNA here is from genome assembly GCA_948474755.1 of Ctenosaura bakeri. NCBI lineage: Eukaryota > Metazoa > Chordata > Lepidosauria > Squamata > Iguanidae > Ctenosaura > Ctenosaura bakeri. The sequence continues at coordinate 62,414 of CAOLHI010004976.1, read as the reverse complement.
TTCTTGTTGGGAGGGCCGTGCTGTCATTTTTGCCCTCCTCCCCTGCAAATTCTCTATACTTAGATCTTTCTTTTTTGAGCCTTTATGAGCCCACCTGGTGGAAAGAAGGGCGATATAAAGATTTTTAAATAAATTTCCCTCCGTCAGGGACATTATTTGCCTTCAAGTCAACCTGGCTTTCCTCTTAGGTTGAGAGAGTGTGACCTTTTCAAGGTCACCTCGTGGGTTTCCACAGCTGAGCACGGATTCAAATCCTGTTTTCTCAGAGTTCTGATCCAACGCCATCCCACTGGCTCTTTGAACAGGAATTACAATTCAGATGGCTACCAAAAGAGGGTCTCCTCTGAGGCTGGCACAGAAACCAAGCAGCCAGCTAAAAGAGAAATGCCTTCTCCTCCAGACCAGGACAAAAAATGTGAAGCTCTCCATCTCCACCTACCAGCCCCTGACAAGCTAGTAAATATTTTTTGCAGGCTAGTAACTTATAGGAAATTATTTACGTCATCATAGGCAACAGTTTTCACAGCTGCCATGTGAACAAAACCCTGGACTGCGGGCCAACTGGTGCCAAAGAAACCTCTGGAGGCTCTCCCACTCCACTTGACCTGTTTTATGGCCATCCTCTCCCTTCCGACATCTTGTATACCTCCGTTCCTTCTCTAGCCTCTGGAGATGATGTGCTAAAAGCTTCCACGGCTGCTGTTTACATTTCATGGATCATGCTATGAAACTCAAGCCCCCACCACATTTTTCCTCACCTCTTTAACTGGAAAAATCCTGTCACGGTGCTTCCTTCGCCTCTGTTGCTGGCGCTGCTGCCCGTTGCAGCAAAATAGCCAGAAGAAAACCTCACGGCCTCTCCGAGGCCCAGGCGGCTAAAGAAACTGCCCCAGTGCATAAATGGTAAGAAGGAAGAGGGAGAGAAATAAAGGGTGATGGCAGCACCTTGGAAATTGTTGGCTGTAAGATGGTTTGACGGCTGAGGATAGAAAAAAAACCTGGGGAAAATTTCTGAACTCTGCTAAGACGTTTTGGGGAGATTCTTTTAAACTTAATATCATTAGACATAAGGGGGAATTATAAAGTAAAAGGTATGCATTTAGATCATTTGTAGCAGAAATATCTTTTTCGGTCATACAAAGTGCACAGCAAATATTAAGAGTCCTAGGTGTGAATGATTTTCCGTATCTCACTTTGCAACACTAGAAATTTGGGGACTGGGTGAAGATTTCATTGCGGGGCAGAATTCCTGCTGGGGTGGCAATGCCCCTCATCTTTTCCCCTCCGCCATTGACTATATCCCTGACTTGGAGAGGTTGGAGAATCTGTGGTATACTAGGCAATTCTACTCTTAAGTGGACCAGGAGGCAAAACTGCAGGGAGTGGTACCAGGATGCATTTCTCCTATTGTATGTATTCACCAGTATATAGGATAGTATAAGTTGCATTAGATCAAATAGGACGGGTCTTGCTATTATGTGTCCGTTGCTAATTGCTACCTGCAGCTATGTATCCAGTTGTAACTTTTAAAGTATCTCTAGGCTCCAAAAGGGCAATTGCTGCATATCCAATGTCATCTTGTAGCAGGCATAAGGAAAAGAAGATCAAGTGTGAAGGGGGGAAAGAAATAACAGGAAGGTGTTACGAGAATGTATAGGTAAGGGAGCTTTGCTCCCATGATGAAAGGTATGCATATATCTGTTCCCTGGGAAAGTGCCTGTGTTGATGGGGTTACGTGACATGTAAGATTTTAACCAATCCTTGTGCCAAAATTTGTGTGGCAAGGTATACAAGTTGCAACCAACTCTGATTCTTTAGTTTCAGCAACTTATGGGGAAAGTTGCTGTGTTGTTTGCTTTTCCAAATAAACACTTCTGTTTGAAATTCTGAGCAAAGTTCCTGAGAGCAAGTTCTCTAGGACACGATGAGGGGGGTCAGGATCCTCTCCGGAGGGGCAATGCCCCCATTCTTCCCTCGCCCACAGCTACACCAGTGGTCTCCTGTACCCCGAACAGCCGCACCGGGGAGAGATTAAGGAGTACAACACGTGTACAAGAATACCAAATTAATTTAGAGACTCTACAACATATATATAAGTAACAATTATAAATAAAAGGACCAAGACCAGAATGTTTTTTAGGTAATTACTCCTAGACCTTAGGACTTAGCTGCCCCACAGAATGGACAAAACTCTCAAATTTTAAAATTATATGCTCTCCCCCGCCACCAGTTCAACATAATAAAATGGGAGCATTTAAAAGTCCAAAGGCAGGGAATCCTAGGCAGCGAATCAGTTTGTGTTAAGTCATTTTAACATGCAGATATTTTCTTATAGATTAAAGAAAACACGCTGACACACACACAAAAAACTCAAACAAACTTGTTTTTATAGGCCCATGATTTTTTTTCACAGTGCAAGTAACAATAAAAGATTTAGTCATCATAAACCCCCCCAAAAAAGGTGCAATTATGCTTAAGTATATAATTACAAGAACACCACAACTAGTTAATACCATAAAAACAGACAATTCCAACAGTAAGTAAACCAGAACTTGACTGACAGTATCGTTTAGAGAACAGACTCTTCCAAGGGAAGGATTACTCTAAAACTTTTGTCAAGTTTTCTTGCCCTGGAGCAACCTCACCATTTAAGGGCCCCTACCTGGACTTGGGAGGTAATTAAGTTCCCCACAGCCGTATTTGAGGTCGTTAAGAACTGTGGAAAAAATTAAGCACAAAGTACGCTTTGCTGCAACATACAAAGAAATTAGTCAATACAATTTACTGTTAGTTATTTCTGGTAAACTATGGGTGAACTTTTGGGTGATCACAGTAGATGTGTTTAATCAGTTCCAGTATTAAAAGGTTCTCTCTATTATTCACATGCAGTAAAATCCAGGATGGGGAAAAAAAAATCCTCCATGACAAGAGAATATTAATTCAAGAAGCAGTTAAGAGTCGTCATTGGCATTAGAAGAACTGAAAGCAGCATGTTGACCTGAACACGCCCAAAAACTAACTCACAAACAAGTATGGGGTGCATATTCCTATATAAAGAGACAGAGTGCCAAGAAACAGAACTGGAGTTTAGCAAAGATGCTCCGTCTGGGAGGAAGGAAATGGAAGGCAAAGTCCCCTGGCCAACACAACACGCCCAGAAAAGGTTCCCGGAGCAGTTTCTGCAGGTGAGTACCCGAAAAATGTTGGCAAAAGTCCGTTTACGGGCAAGAAAAGGAACAATCCAGGAAGAATTAAATACATTCCCCTGCCACTGCTTTGGGGAGCGCCTCCGGAGGAGCATCCTAAGAAGATGGCTGCTCCGTATCACTGCTGCTGGAAAAGTTGACATTTGATGCTTCCTTCAGGAAGCTTCAATTACAGGTCTAACAAATTGCTCCCGTGTAAGTGGATGGCAATTTTGCACCCCTTTTACATCAGTAATTGAATCTTTCCATGACAGCTACTGGGAACAAGCCAGAAGCAACCAGGAATGGCTCCCTGTTTGGGGAAAAAAAATTGCACTCGGTACAAAAAGGAGGAAGCCTCAAGACTAGCCAACTATACTCATCTGTGGAGCTAGAAAAGCCAATGCTGTTATTGGACTGAACTGCACACAAGCCTATTTATACCTGTCTTTGGCCATTTCCGCACTAGACTGTTAATAGCGCTATGATTCCACTTTCAACATCCTATGGAATCCTGGGGTTTGCAGTTTCGGGAGGGGCTAGCCGGCCCCTCCCGAAACTGCAAACCCCAGGATTCCATAGGATGTTGAAAGTGGAATCATAGCGCTATTAACAGTCTAGTGCGGAAATGGCCTTTCAGTCCCTTACAGACAACACAGTGAAAGATGTGGGTCAGAGACAATCCGAGGCAAGACCTTGTGTTGTTGCTCCGAGAAAGTCAGAATCGGAGAAGACCAGTATAAACCCCTCAAATGGTCCTCTTATTACATTATCTCTCTATATATATATTTCCTTTTTTTGCACATGCAATATTTTTCCTTGCACGATATGGCCCAAGAACATAAACCAGTCGGTTGTTACAGGGAAGACGCAACCTTCCACTCCAAAAAGGGGGGGGGGGTAAAAATCAGTAAAAGGAATCCAACTACAACCACGTTAGCCAAGTCATTACAACATTCTATAGTATTATACAGGGATCTTTTGTAAACCTGGTTACCCATCCCTGGATTGTATAAAGTAATAAACAGAGGATTTAAAAAAAAATAACTGGCTTGGGAAAGCCTCAAAGAAAATATTTAATGCGCAAGTGATGTAAAAATCTTAACACACGAACATTTTCCTATCATTACTGTTGTTATTATTTAATATTATTATTATTATTATTATTTTAACTCCCAACATTAAGATACGGACATCATATAAAAAAGCACACTCACATACATACAGACACACACGCACAAATACATCATGGAAATCCTGCATAGCAGGAAAAAAAGAAAAGAAAAGACATTATGGTACTAAACAACAGACTGATGTCATAATGATGGAAACTGGCATTTCCTGGGTGCGATGGAAAGTCTTGTTTCTCTCCCACAAACTGGCTAAGCTTCTTCTTAAAGAAACCTCCCTGCGTTTTAAACAGGGCTTGCACGAGAGGCATTCCTGACTAGTTGTAGCCAGAAGGCTACCTCTTAGGAGCCAAAGAAGCCATGGTTCTGGGGACACCAAAAATTGCATGGACGTATATATTTAAGGCATGTAATTCTGACCTGAGAACACAAAACTTTTTTTTAAAAAAAAGGAAACTAATATGTTTTCTTGGCTGTCATGTAACAGTAATGGTAATTACATCTCTTAGTGTTACCCCACTCCGGCTCTGTACTGAAAAGACTGGGACAATCAGTCACAATGAGTGCCAAATGAACCCAAGGCCCCATTCTTGGAAAAAAAGGAGAAACTGTGGATCTATTCATTTCCAACTTTTCTAGAGGGGGGGTCTGAGCCTGGATCCATTTGCAGCCCTGACTTCCTCCATCCCTTGGTCAGGCAGACAGAGTTACAAGCAAATGGAGCTGTTAACACATTTATTGAAACGTGCAATGACCACCACCACCTAATCTTTCATGGAGAGAGAAGGCTTAACATTCACGTTGGACCAAGACCCTTTCGCTGCAAAGCAGGGGTAGGGAAATTGAAGCACGTTGGCCAGATGTGGCCCCGGGAATCCACTTTTGTGCCCCTGAAGCCCCACTCCAACCCCTCCCAAAAATGCCACAGACAATTTTTGCCCCCTGCAACCAAGCTGCAAGCGTGCAAAAATACCCCACCACACCCCAAAATCCTGTACTACTCCTAAATGCCTCCATTTTTCTTCACAGTCCCTCTCAAAATGGCAAGATCCCTTTCTGCTGCCATTTGGAAAGGGGTGGCAGAGGAAAATGGAAGTATTTGGGCTTGCTGGGGTGGGTACAGCCTCTGGCAAAGGGCTCAGAGAGGCAGAATGGCCTTTGCCCCCCTCAAAAAGCAAATACACTGCTCCCCAAAGCTGACGCTTGCTCCTATCAAGTCTGGGTCCTGCATTCTCTAAGGTGATCACGCACCCCCTTGCGTTAACAGAGCACTATCATTGCGTTTGTAACAGCTTTACGGTACCCCTGACTGTGAGAAGATCTGTCAGTGGTTACACCAGGAAAAAAAAATACACATCTGAGTTGTTCACAAAAAAAGAGATTCAAATAGTGAATGCTTTGAAGAAAATGTGACATTCAGAATCCTCGGCATCTCAAAACCACCCACTGCACCATTAAAAAAAAGAAGGAAAAAAAAAGAGATAATTGCAGGATAAAGCTGAATACATCAAGGTATAGTATCAGCATGTTGCTCACTGCTTCTCCTTGGGCAAAAAAGAAAACACCTGTCAAAAAAAAAAAGAAATGATGGCAGCTTACAAACATATATTGTTGTTGTTTTCATTTAACAGTAAACAGATGCAAGAACAGAACCCAAAGGGGTCTTTTTTTGTCCTTTACAAGACACACAAGCATGCTAAGGAGTTACCAAACAAAAGTGCAACTATACAGGGTGGACGGCCAGACAACTCCCCTTCGGTACCACCAATTCATCTAAAATGTCTCTTTTAAAAACCTGTATGTAGAGCCTGAAATCTCTGCAAGTGCTCCTTGCACATCTGGACTCGGCACAGCGTGGAACGGCGCCGGATGACTCCCTTCCTTCAGCAGGCCTCCTTGGCAGCTATGCAGGACGAAGAAAAGGTTGGCCCATCAAAAAGGCAGAGCCGTTTGCCTAAAAGCTAAACAGGGAACCCAGCGACATCTTCGTCCTCTCCTTACCTGCCCTAGAAATACTGTTCGGCCCTCTATGAGAGAAAGCAAAGCTGCAACTCCACCATCACTCCGGAATCTCACCCTATGAGATCAGGCGAGAGGAAAATTTAAAAACAATGAAAAGCCACCTTTGGAGTAAAGTACAAAAATCAGAAGAAATGTTGCAAGTATGTCGGCCTTTCCACGTCAACTGGAAGAACATTGCAAAATTGCTCCCATTAACTAGCCAACAAAAATTAAATATTGTAGCCTCATCACCGCTTCTGATCGGCAAACCATTATCAAACGCTGTCGGGTTAGAAGGCTAAAGACAACAAGGTGGGTTTCATTCAGACTGATTCTGTCCAATCTGACACAGCTGTACCTCAAAAGTAAAGGCCAAAATGCTTCAAAACAGTCTTCCTCTAAACTTTAAAACTACTCTGGTAGCTAAAATTCAACAGCCAACCTCTCTGTCACCAGCTCCTTTCTGCACTCAAAGAAGCAATGACCGATTATGAAAACCAACAAGATCAGATTGGTTTATACAGTCAAAAAAAAAAAAAAGTGGTTGCCAAGCTGCTCCATCTCACTTCCCCTCTTCAACCCTGCAAAATTTCCATCTAAAACAGTTCCGCTGCTACCCGGTGCGGCCCGTGAGTTTGTGGCTCGTTTCTCAGCTTATGAGATTAACAGCTGGCTCTTCACAAGTCGTCTCATACAGATAGCTATATTCTCCTGACACCATATAAATAAGTAATATTTATACAGCTTAGACATTCTGAGACATGCAGTAGGTTTGTGTGGTAGGTCGTACTTTTTTTTTTTTTTTTTGTTCTTCATGATCTTAGGTGGATTTGTTTCAGACTGTCAATCCAATGGAGTAACAGATCTTAAGCCGGGCCGTGTCTGGCATTATCTATGACATTTGAGGGGGGTTCAGAGTCATCCATGGGGAGCACTAGGCGTGTACCCCGTATGACAAGTTCGTGGTCCCCAAAGCCAAGCTCCTGGTCCAGCGCATCTTCAGAACCATTCCCTGCTGCTCTTCTAGACGCGCCGGACGTCAAAGAATCCGTGTTCACGGTGGAATCCCCGTAGGTCAAACTGATGTCCCCGTCGTTCAAAATTAGATCCGAGTCGTCGTCTTTCAGCTGCTCTTGATTCTGGGGCAGGGGAGAAAAAAGCACTATTTTATTAAGCCTTGTGCTGTCTCCCCTTTACAAGATGCAGATCTGTTAGAAAACATACTGAAAATAAAGCTGGCAATATTGAAATGACTGTACCCCAAAACTTTGAGGGATGAATCGTGGAATACTGTATACAGTTCCGGCTGATGCACTGGGAAAAGGCAACCAAAATGACTGGGGAGCTGAAATGACACAACTACAGCTGGCCCTCCACGTTCACTAGGGTTAGAGGTACAGGAGCCCCTTGCAAAAGTGGAAAAACGGCAAATACCAAAATGTGAGTGTTTGCGTGTCTATGGGAAGGGGGCCGAAGCCCGGCGGGAGGATGGGCACCCGGGATCCAAATCAGATCAGGGAAAGGTCAGCAGGGTGGGGTGGGTTTTTAAAGGGCTGTGCTGCCTGATCAGAGCTACCGAGAGGGAAGATTTCCCCAAAAAAGAAGCACTTGAGGTGGGTGGGCAGGGGTTGGAGAAATCTGCAAACAATCAAATCCGTGAAAGTGAAACCTGCACATGTGGGGGCCCAAGTGGATAAGAAAAGGCTAAAGAATCTAGGACCTTTTAATTTTGGGGGGAAGCAGGGCAGGGGATCATGACAGAGGTATAAAATAACACAATGCATGGCGTGGATTAATTGAGTAGAGAGAAACTGTCTTCCACCCAGTATTCTCCAATGAAGCTAATCACTGAGACATTCTGCACAGACAAAAGGAAGGACTTCTTCACAAATCCACTTATAGAATTTGCTTCCGTGAGATGTGGTGATGACCACCGACTTAGAGCCTTTTAAAAGAGGATTAGAAACATTCATGAAGGATGAAATTATCCGTGACTACCAGTTGTGATGTCTGGAGACTGCTATCAGGGGCCCCCTTCGCACAACACAATTATTAACACAATGACTCCACTTTAACTGCCACAACATAAATCTATGGAATCCTGGGGGTGGGGTGGGGAGCTTGGAGAGACATGAAAGTCCTGCTCTGGGTGAGAATTCTCAACGTCTCTCCCTAAACTGCAAACCCCAGGATGTTGCCGTGGTAGTTAAAATGGAATCATAGTGCTATAACAGTGTGAAAGGGCTCCGACACTACCTCTGAAAGGCAAAGCAACACCTAAAGGCACCAGTGCCCCCCCGACAAGGAGAGATGGCAACTCAGTCATGCTCTGTGAGATTCGGACACAGCGTGCTACAACTGTGCAGTGCAAACACTAGCAAGCTGACTAACAAAGCTAACCGGAAAAATTCCATTTCCATTTTGGGAGGTCCCCACACTTACCTCGTAAGCCTGTGGGCTGGTGAGACACCTTGCAATGGGCCCACAGCAGCTTGGCAGGGTAGCTGTTAGAGGTGGACCACTATGTGTTAAAAGTGGCTTCAGATAGCTGTGGGGTGGATGGAGGTTAAGGAATACAACACCTTGGTGATAAAAGCGTTGAGGAGGGCTTGGACATTTAGCTAAAGCCATCAACACGGACACTCTGCTCTTGTGCTCAGGGCACCTAGCACTGCATATACCTTAACTTTAAAATTATGCAACCCCACCACCACCCTTAACTGTACACCCACAATCGTGGAAATCATAATCAAAGTCCAAATTATAAAAACACAACGAACAGGCCACTTCTCGGCACAATCCACAGATCACACAGATTATCAATGATCAACAACTTTAAAAATCTGCAACAGCATTAAAACTGTTTACAGATTAAATTAGATGTTCTGCATTCAAAGGCCACTGAGACATGTGTGTCTTCAATTTTACACAGGAGCCTGATGAATTTCAACTGGAAGAGCATTCCAGAGTCACGGTTGTTGCTGTTGCTGTTGTGTGCCTTTAAGTCATTTCCGATTTACAGAGACCCTAAAGCAAATCGATCACGGGGGCCATTTCTGCACTAGCCTGTTATAGTGCTATTATTCCACTTTCAACATGCTATGGAATCCTGGGGTTTGCAGTTTAGGGAGGGGCCTTTGTGGATGGTCTTTGAGGCCCCTTCCTAAACTGTAAACCCCAGGATTCCATAGCATGTTGAAAGAGGAATAATAGCACTATAACAGGCTAGTGTGGAAATGGACAGGGTTTTCTGGGGCTGAGAATGTGTGACGCACCAAGGTCACCCCGTGAGTTTCCATGACCAAGCAGGGAATCAATCCCTGGTTTCAAGGTCGTGGTCCAACACTCAAACCACACGATCACGCTAGCTCTCCAACAAACTACACTTCTGGAATATATGCTCCCTGAAGACTAAAATAACTAGCTGTGCCTCCAAACCGTTGCAAATGCGACAGGGCTTCTTGCCAGGTAATTGGCTGCATGAAAGACAAGAATGCACAGCTGAGCAGAAAAGCCCTCTAATACCCGTCTGCACCACGCAAGGAAACAGCTGCACTTCCCTGGCGTTGAGGATGGGAGGTAGAAGGGTCACCAATCATCAAAGAGAGTAATTCTACCTTCTGTGAAGGATACTTATGATCGAAATTGTACCATAGTCGGAACAGCCAGGCGCTCTCTGCTTTGGTACTTCTCCTTTCGTTTTCTGGCACACCCTGGAAACAAAATGAAGGAAACACAATTTCAGCATTATTGGGTCTCTCCCCAATTCCCAAGCACTGCTCTTCCCTATGTGGAATTCCCCTCCACAGGAGGTTTGGTTGGACTCCTGTCGGCCGGCCCCTCCCGAAACTGCAAACCCCAGGATTCCATAGGATGTTGAAAGTGGAATCATTGCACTATAAGAGTGTAGTGCGGAAATGGCCTAAGACCTATAAAGTACTTTGCAAACCAGTAGGTTAAGAAATTATTCAATCTTGAAATAAACCAAGAAACATGTGGTGACACTAATTATGCCAGCCTTGTCCAACTTCTTGTCCTCTTGTTGTGCTACAATGCACATGAACTCCCACCTTGAGATGATGGGAGTTGTAGGAACTGGAGAATTATGAGAGTTGTAGTCCAACTCATCTAGAAGATGCCAGGTTGGGAAGGTGGCACCATGAAAACACTGAAGGGTACCTGTGTGTGTGAGAGAGGAAGACATACATGGGAAGAGGGGGGTGGAGCTGTAATACCTACCAGGTTTTCTTGATCAGCATCCACACCAACCCTGCAGAGAAAAATACAGGTCAATATTGCTCGTGCTATCTTACAGGTCAATATGACTCACTTTTTCTGACAGGTCTTCAGAAATACCTGGAGGAAGGTCACATGGAAGACAGGATGAGATTGTTTTCTGTTGTTCTAGAGACTAGAACACAAGCCAGTGGAGCCAAATTACAAAAATAAAAATATTCCACCCAAACTTTAGGAAGAACTTTGTGACAGCAATTGCTGTTTAACAGTGGAACAGACTGCCTCCAAGCATGGTCAGCTCTCATCTTTGGAAATCTTTAAAGAGAGGCTGGATGAGCACCTTTCAGGAGTGCTTTAGTGGTGCATTTTTGCACAGTGGACGTTGGGACTACATGGTCCTTGTGGTCCCTTCCAACTTGATGATTTGAAGCCAACACTATTCATGCCATCTGATAGGCCTGAACTGAGTTCTACTAGAAAGATATTCAAGGGTAGCCGTGCTGGCCTTACAGCAAAATAAAACAAAATCCAACATTCACAAAAGAGCAATGCCTTTATTGGCCAAGACAAATGCACAAAACATACTATGCAAGCTTTGGAAGCTCCACTGCCTTCTTCATCAGGCAAAATATGCTTTAAAAAATCACACAAGAAAAGAAAAGTGACAGCACAGATGTAGCCCTGTGACTCAAAACACTGGCTCTTTCCTTTTCTTCTCCTGTATGATTTTTTAACAACTTTTGCCTAATGAGGAAGCCAGTGGAACATTGAAAGCCTGCATGAAGTGTTTTGCATATTTTGGCTGGGGAATAAAAGTATCACTCCTTTATGGATTTTGGATTTCCTTTACTGTTGAGTTCTGCAAGATTATTTCACTGCCCAGGTACTGCATTTAGAGCAAAATATCCATTGCTCTAAAATTACCATTATCGGTGTTTTCTCTCTTACAAGTAAACTTACCTTGCAGGGGATAAAACTGGCTGATGTACGAACGCCCCTCTAGAAATACATGCAGTTTGATTGTGCATCTATTCCAAACTCAGCCTCACAGAGATCAATGTGACCCACTCCCAGGTAAGTGTGTAGAGGCTGGCGGTCTCAGATTTTTATATTAAGCCAACATGTCTAACATTTGGGCCCTGCTTTTACTCTGATCATCACAGTCATGGTGACACCCTGTGGCAAAAAGAGCTCATTTCACCACCAGATATCGCTTGTTGATTGTTCCTCAGCGGCATTAATAATCCAGAAAGAGAATCCTAAATATTACAGCCATGACAAGAAGCAAAAGCAAAAGTAATGGAAGAATGTTTGGAAGAAAGGGACTTCTGGCCATTTCTACACTAGCCTGTTATAGCACTATTATTCTACTTTCAACATCCTATGGAATCCTGGGGTTTGCAGGATTCCATAGGATGTTGAAAGTGGAATAATAGCGCTATAACAGGTTAGTGCGGAAATGACCCGTTTCCTTCAATCTGCTTTCTGACCTCTATCCATACGAGTCATTGTACGGTACCTTTGTGAGCCCAAACCTTCAAATCTGCCAACAGCAATCACTACAAAGAAAAGTCTGCAACAAGATTTTAAGGTAACACCCAGCAGCTCTGTGGTCCAGCAAGAACCAGCTTACATATTTCACACAATAAGGACAAGCCAATTAGCTGCTGTGGCCGTTGTGTGCCTTAAAGTCATTTCCAACTTAGGGCAATCCTGAGCCAAACCTACAACAGGGTTTTCTTGACAAGGTTTGTTCCGAGGGGGTTTGCACTTGACTCCGTCTGAGGCTGAGAGAGCGCAACTTACTCAAAGTCACCCACTGGGCTTTCACAGCCAGGTGGGAATTCATGCCCTGGTCCCCAGAGTCGTAGTCCAGCTCTCAAACCACTGTGCCATGCTGGCTCTCTAAACCTGCTCCAGAGTGTGGTGGAGTCTCCATCTTTGGAGGTTTTTAAACGGAGGCTGGATGGCCGTCTGTCCGGGATGCTTTGATGGTGCACCAAGGCTCCTTGAGGTTCCTTCCAACTCTATAATTCTATGATTTTTCAAACTATTTTACAATAACATTGAAAGCGAAAAGCTGAAATCTCAAGCTCCGCAAGGCTCCTAAAACGCACCACCTATCAGTGGGCACATCTCAAGCCACGCGAAGGATAACCTGTATGCCGAATTTCCTTATGTAAGAAAGAGCAGACAATGACCCACACTCACCTAATGTGCAAGCAGGAAAGCATGGCTGTGGTGCCACCACCAAACACCCAGACGGTGAAAAACACAATCAGCAACGTTGTACTGAACATCATCTGACGGGCGTAGGTGGCCGTGTCCCGGATGGCCAAGGCAAAGGCCATGGCGCCACGAAGACCTGCAGAGAAAAGCGCATGGAAATGCTAACCAGAAATACTTGTGGCTAAATTCTAGATGGCTGCTTCCTGAGGCTCAAAACATGGAACAATGCAATGCTTTGTCTCTTTCCACAAGCCCACTTCCGTCCCAGGTTATAAAGAGTTTACTTACAAAAATGGCTTAGGGGGGGCTTAATCAACGCGGGTCTACTCACCAGCAAACATCATCATGTGCTGAAAATTGGTCCCGATCTTGTTCCTTCTTCCCAAATTAAGCAGGAAAGAGAGAGGGTAAATGTTTGCAGCTCTCCCCAAGAATACCGCCAGCTAGATATGGGCAGACACATTGAGGACTTTTTCTTCTCATTCTCGGCTTATATTCACAGACATGCATCATACAACAGCTGTCTGGTTTTTAAAATGAATGCTCAAAAGGTCATCTAAATTGGCTGTGATGAGTCCACTGCACAAGAAACAGGAGTCTTCATCCCAGCAAGAAAATTTTAAAAACTTACTGTGCCCAGCGGGGACGATAAAGGACTTCCTGATTATTCGAATAGCCCTATGATTTCAGAGTAAGAACTGCTGTTCTCTCCACTCAGCATCTAAATAGATTGCATATCTGTATCTGTTCAGAGGGCTCAGCCATCCCATAATAGCTATCACTCATCACATCACTTGTGGGTACCGACACAGGCTTTAAGTAAACTGAATGGAAGAAAAGATGCTGAGGTCACCTCCTCATTGTTTTGTGTAACAACTTCCGTTCCACAACCGAACTGGTTTTTAAAAACCACAGATGTGGTTGGACTACAGTTCCCATCAGCACTAGCCAACGGCAAAGGATGATGGGAACTATCGTTTATTAACATTTGGAGAGCTACATGCTCTCCAGCCCTGACCTACAGCATATATATACTTTCCTACATGAAAATTATCCCCAAAATATGATTATCCTGCTGAACAATACATTTATTTTATGCGTTTTTACCTTATGTTTCAATCAACAAGGCCCCCAATCCAGCTTACATAAAATCTGTTTAAAAACCTGGTAATATTTCAACTGCTGCTTCGGAAGAAAAAGGATGCCATATACATTTCCCCACAATGTAGGCGTCAATACAGACATTTTGCTTCTCCGAATGCCGCCCCTATTCTTCCTCACACACCTAGTGAGTGCAAGTGGGGAATTTAAAAACCTTGTGGAAATTCTGTATATTTTCATACTATCACAGCTGATGATACCCTTATGCAACTACCACCCTCACTCGATGCAGAAATTTGCAGCACCAAGTAGCCCTTAAAAAACCAAATCCCTTCTTGCTAAAAGTCAAAATGTCTGTTCCTGAGGAGTAGCCTTTCTCAGTCCCCATCTCTCCATCTTCCTTTCAGTTCCCTCCATCCTCCTGTGATAATGACAAAGTTATTTACAGGGAAACCTGTCTTTTTCCTTCCACTTGACTGGGACGGAGGCGGGAAGCCTCCCTCTATTTTTCAAGCATAAAAGGATACAAAAGCTCCCACTACGAATGTTGGATTAAACACATGATTCTGGAAGGTGAACAGCGTCAGTCCCATGTAGGAGAAGATGAAATTTTCAGCCAGGAAATTAAGCAGCTCAAACAGCTAAAATAATGAGCAATACAGAGAGAGAATATTTCACTTGCATATGTGACAAATGTTACAGAATGCCAAATAAATAGGAAATAAATTTACAAACAGACATTACAGAAGAAATCCACAAAATTCACATGATTGCTTTGCAAAGAAAACAGAATTTTCTGCATGGAAAATAAAACCTGTTTAGAAATAGTATTTTCTGTGCAGCAAATGCTGTTTTCTGTGCAAAACATCATGTGCAAATTTTGCACAGAATAAGCGTTAAATTGCAGATAGCCTTTACAAAGCCTTTATCACATCAGGAAGAAAATTGCTGATATGATTATTGCTTCCTTTGAGAAAAAAATTAGCAAAGAATTAAATCCTTACTATAACCTATTACTTCCAAATTCTGGTGCCTTGCCTACAATCTAAGGCTGTCATGACTTTCAATGGATCTGTAAACCCCAGGATTCCACAGGATGTTGAAAGTGGAATAATAGCACCATAACAGACTACTACTACTACTACTACTATTATTATTATTATTATTATTATTATTATTATTATTATTATTATTATTATTATTATTAATAATAATAATAATAATAATTTTTATTATTATTATTATTATTATTATTATTATTATTTATTTGTATCCCGCCTCTCCATATGGATCGAGGCGGCGAACAACTTACAAACAGCATGTATTTCGAAACATTTCTATACATGCCCCCAACAAGCTGGGTACTCATTTTACCGACCTGCGAAAGGATGGAAGGCTGAGTCAACCTTGGAGCCGGGCAGGATCGAACTCACAACCTTGTGGCTTGCAGTACTGGCATTTAACCACTGCGCCACCAGGGAGTTGGAATAGTACGTGTAGTGCATGGATGCCACAATCCTGCATTCTAGTCTGTGTGAAAGGGTAATAGATCAGAGAACTTACCTGTTTAGTTCTGTGCTGGGATTCTGTCGACAGGTTGTTGTAAGTATAGTGAGCCTGAGTGATCCCACAAAACAATACTGCTACAACACCTGGGAAGAGAGATCCACATTCAAACTCTGGCACAGAAAACATGAACTCCTGTTGCAGATTTTGCACCACACCACAGCCTGTTTCTACACACAGAAGCATATTGGAACACCAGGCTGGGTACAAAAAAAAATGACATTCAAACTCTGGCCTGCAAAACAATGACTTCAGATACAGAAATTGACCAATCTATAGAAACAAAATGTATAGCTACTCGCGTGCACAAGGCCAGCACACATTGGGGAGCTGAGAAAGCACACAGAGGCCATTTCCGCACTAGACTGTTATAGTGCTATGATTCCACTTTCAACCTCCTATGGAATCCTGGGGTTTGCAATTTCGGGAGGGGCCGGCCAGCCCCTCCCGAAATTGCAAACCACAGGATTCCATAGGAGGTTGAAAGTAGAATCATAGCACTATAACAGTCTAGTGTGGAAATGGCTAAAATCATAGAGCTGGAAGGGGCCCCGTGGACCATCAAATCCAAACAGGAAACACCGGCTAGAGCATCCCTGGCAGGCAGCTGTTCAACCTCTTTTTGAAGATGTGCAGAGGAGGAGATCCCATCACCAAGTCAAGGACCGGTTAGCTCGGGGAACTTGCCTGTAAAACCACAAGCCTCCGCCAGGAGAAATGTGCTCCAAGACATCAGGAAAAACAAGCCAGTTTCCAGCAGCTGGAACTCACGGAGCTTGGTGAATTTGGTGACGTGGGAGAGTGGTTAAGGAAGAGACACAAGGCGGTTGTTATTACAGATATAAATACCAAGCAGAAAAAGCTCCTTCTTGCCTTAATTAATTGTTGTTGCTGCTGCTGTAGTGGAAGTAGTGGTAGGGGTATGAATTCAAACTGACTCTGACGTAAGGTGACAGGGGTTTTCTTGGCAAGATTTACTGAGATAAGGTTTGTCACTGCCATCCCCTAAGTCCAAGAGAGTGTGGCCATTTCCGCACTAGACTGTTATAGTGCTATTATTCCACTTTCAGCATCCTATGGAATCCTGGGGTTTGCAGTTTAGGGAAGCCAAGGAGCTCTCTGGCTGAGAATTTTAATGCCCCTCCCTAAACTGCAAACCCCAGGGTTCCATAGGATGCTGAAAGTGGAATAATAGCACTATAACAGTCTAGTGCAGAAATAGCCTGTGACTTGGCCAAGGTCGCTCAGTAGGTTTCCATGCCTGAGCGGGGAACTGATCCCTGGGCTCCGAGTCATAGTCCAACACTCAAACCGTTACCCCAGGCTTCTGTAGCAAGACTTTTTTCAGAGGATGCTTGGCACTGCCCTTTTCTAAGCTTGAGAAAGTGTGACTTACCCAAGGCCACCCAGTGGTTTTCCACTCAAACCCTAGTCTCCTGCCATACTAGTCCAGCACTCGAACCACTACACACACACCAGCTCTCATTCCTAAATGCAGAATAAGGATAATTCCCTCCATAGAACAAAGCAAAAATGTGACAAAATTGAAAATCTAAAAGGACAATAGGAGTTAGCTTGTTAGTATTTCTGCATTTAGACTATCTGCATTGTCGTTACACTGAAAATCTATTTATTTGCTTTGGCATATTAATATATGTTCATTGAATCTTCTAATCTATTATTCTGAATTAATGTTGATCTTCTATCCCATTATATTTGATTTGTTTAACTCTTGCATTATTAAGGAAGCAATTCTGCTATCACCTTGAGATGGAGATAATGATCGAGAATGTTATTTCTACATTTCTGATGCTTTGCTACTGTTGTTAAGTTGCTTTGAGCTCACCTTTGTCACTGGGAGAAACAAACAGCATTAAAATGGATGATCAAATTATGTACGGAGTAAATGTATTTTTAAAAAGGCAATGTGCAACAAATTCTCTCACCACACCAAAAAGGGAACCACATCATTTTATAACACACTTTTCAGACCATTCCAAAATTACCCATCCCAGAGAATCGTGCCTAAACCTGACTGTTTTACTGTCCTAGATTATTTTAAAGGAAAATGGGACAAAGCGTTCAGAAAAAAAGAAAGGATATCAAAGCAGTGACCACTCCAGTAGCAGCCCCCATGGCAAACGACCCACTGAATATTCCTAAGAAGATCCCGATGGACTTGAGCATGGCGGTAAGATCAAAAGTGTGACTGTTGTCTCCTGCTGGTTGGTAGGCAACAATCGAACTGGGGAAAAACACAGACAAAAATTTCTTATCAGGAGGTGTAATAATCTCACAGGTGGAGGGAATCAACATGCAAAAGATGAACTTATTTTGGGTTTTCTCTCAGGCTGCTCCCTGATGTTGAATTCTCTTCCACAGGAAGCTCACCTGGCCTCCTCTCTACCTGCATTTTCCCAACAGGTTAAGACTCTGTTATTATTTATTTATTTATTCATTTATTCATTTATTTGTATCCGCCTCTCCATATGGATCGAGGCGGCGAACAACTTACAAATAGCATGTATTTCGAACCATTTCTATACATGCCCCCAACAAGCTGGGTACTCATTTTACCGACCTGCGAAAGGATGGAAGGCTGAGCCAACCTTGGAGCCCGGCAGGATCGAACTCACAACCTTGTGGCTTGCAGTACTGGCATTTAACCACTGCGCCACCGGGGCTCCTTGATCATTTGTTTGTGGGTCTTTTTTATGGGGAGGGGGCTGTGTTTTTAAATTTATTGTGGTGCATTACAACGATTTTACACTTTTGAAATTAATAGTGCTTTAACAGAATAGCTTGCTTAATTGCATCCAAACTTTTTTTTAATCATTAGCTTTTTAGCTCCATTTTGTTTTAACTTTGTAGTAAGTTGCCTTGGATTCCGTTGTGGATATTAAATAAATATTCACAGACAGTCCTGAAAGAGGCTCTAAAGAGTTACCCTGTACATAAAACAATCTGCACCATAACTGGATCTCAGTGAACTCTTCTGCACCCTGACTGGGTGTTGTTCGGCACAACAAGCCATGTTATTGCAGTTCTGTGCATATGGCGACCGTAAGACAAACTGATCATGGGGTTTTCTAGGGTTGAGAGGGGCGACGCACACAAGGTCACCCAGTGAGTTTGCATGGCCAAGCGGGGAATCAAACCCCAGTCTCCAGCGTCATAGTCCAGGGCTCAGACCACTACACCATGCTGGTCCTCACAAGCCATGCTAGATGTCCTTCTTTTTGATCTGAAGAAAGGCTAGGAGAAGACACACAACTTACGAAGACAGCACAATGGCAACTGCGTCGTTGAGGACGCTCTCTCCAAAGAGGAGGGCGTAGAGCTCAACGTCGACTTGAAGCTCGTGGAATATGGCAAGCACAGTCACTGTCCAAAGAAACAACAAGGAAAGCATGAAAAGCAATTCAAACACACATCCTCCACCTACAACTCTGTACCATCAACAGTGTTTCAAGATTAGATTTCCTAAGGGGCCTCTTCGCTTCTCATCATCTCCAGTGTCCATCATTACCCCCACCGCTTCCACTTGTCTAGCCACTCCGAATTTCCACACACGTCGCTTCAGCAATCTTTACAACCATCTTGCAAGACCGAGCCCCCAGTATTATCACCCTCAGCACTGCAGACGGGGAGATTTATTATATTTACATCCCTCTCTTTGCCCAAAGAGCACAAGCCTCTTTTCCATTTTATCATCATAACTATCCCATGAGCTAAAATTTGCTGAGAGGCATTGGCTGACTAGTCCAAAGTCCCTGGGTGAGCTTCACGAAGGGGGATTTGAATCCAGGTTTACAGCGTCCCAATCTAACATGACTATGCTATACTAGCTCCATTCACTCCGTGAGTTTTCAGCTAAAATGGTTCAAACCAGGGACATCTTGGTTCATAAGCCACACCGCTATACAAAAGCTGGGCCATTTCCGCACTAGACTGTTATAGCGCTATGATTCCACTTTCAACATCCTATGGAATCCTGGGGTTTGCAGTTTCGGGAGGGGCCAGAAACTGCAAACCCCAGGATTCCATAGGATGTTGAAAGTGGAATCATAGCGCTATAACACTCTAGTGCAGAAATGACCTGAGAATACTATATGCTCCTCCCTAAACTCCAAATGCCCAGATTCCATAGGATTGAAAAACAGCAGGTAAAATAAAATCACACCACAATGGAAATGGATCCTTGGGAATGGACCCTTGTTCTTATCTCCACATTCCCAATGCAAAACCTGTGTTGCTTTCTTCAGAGCACAGAAAAAAACAATGAAGTCCAAGCGAGAATCAAAAGAGGATCTCCTCTGGACTAGAGATAGCTTGCAACATACCTGGATCTGTAGCTGAGGCAATGGCCCCGAACAACAGACAGTCGGTAAAGTAGAAGTCCCCTCCGAGCTGTCCCATCACTTTCATCAGTGCAACACATCCATACATGATAGATCTGGGAGGAATGTGGACAGCCCATGTCACTCATACAGTTTGCAGCACGTCATTTTGGTGTCAGCTCTTTAAAGAGCTTTTGTTATTGGCTAACCCATAAATAATGTCAATAAGTCAACTTGGAATTGACGTTTGGTACTACAAAACCTTCCACTGGTTCCAGATGTGGATAATCAAAGTTAAACTCATTCTGTCTGTCTGAGTAACAGGACAGGCTTTGAATATTATTTGGAAATTTCAAGCTCAGTGGCCAAAACAGAATGGCACAGAACTTGCATCAAGCAGGCAGGGGTTAATACTCTGCCCATGTCATTCCCTTCTGACCCAGCAGCTGTCAAGCAATTGGGGGGGGGCTGCTATTGCTGCTTATCAGTGGGGAGGGATGCAATACAAAGGACGAAGAAGAGGCTGATCTTTGCTAGGAAGGGGAAAGAAACAAGAATGCATTCTCAGGTGGAGTGTATCCCCCTTTCCCAAGGCCAGCCACATATTCTTTCTCTGAGTTGCATCATCCCTTTCTCTCCCCAATGGAAAGCAACAGCAGCACCCCATTTTAGACAGATTCTGGGGTGGAAGTTTTGGAAAAGACACAAAGTGATACAGAACATTCCCCTTCGCCCCATTCCCAAGAGACATACACATATATACGCTACATCTGCACATGGGCACCTCACCAAATGATGCCCTCCAATATCTCAGAGCTTGAGCAGAAATGAATCAAAAAGAAATTCTCAGTGTCTTGGGCATACTTCCAATTCCTTTTTTAATTTGGGTTTACAATATAACTACTTCCTCTTGGCTGCTTCTTTTTGACTATTCTCCTTTTCCTTTTGAGAAACATAGTCACCCATACCTAGTTCACTGGGATGGATAATTTCCCTTTACATGGGTCATTTCCACACGACACTCTTATAGCGCAATGATTCCACTTTCAACCTCCTATGGAATCCTGGGGTTTGCAGTTCCAGGAGGGGCCAGCCAGAACTGCAAACCCCAGGATTCCACAGAAGGTTGAAAGTGGAATCATCGCGCTATAAGAGTGTCGTGTGAAAATGTTCATGGACTTGCGAACAGGAAGGGGAGCAGCCGCGAGAGGGAGTGGATGGACAAACCACAGCCTTGCACCCTATTCCATCCTTCCCTTTGCCATAAAAAACCTGTTCACATTCCCTTGAAGCGAATGGTCAGAGGTGATGCTCCATTATAAGACAGAGCAAACATTAAAACTTTAAAAACCCAAAATAAAATCAAGTCGTGTCCAATATTCTGCTGGGCTACAGAGACATGCATGTTAAATAGACAACTCAGAGCATGTTCACAATGCTATGGACTTGTTTTATTGGCCACGTGTTTTGGCCCTTTTTTAAAGGACAGAATATGACATGTGACAATGTCTGCATATCATGAGAAACAGATCAAATAATGTGTCTGATTCGCAACAGCTACTCAATTGTTGCTCATAAAGAACTGAATATACACACACACACACACTACTTCCCAAGCTTCATTCCTGAGCTGACCGTGAGATTTCAGACTTGGTGCTGAAAACTCTTACGACTTTAAGTGTTCTTAAGTTTTTCATTTTTAAAAATACTTTGGTGGGTGAAGCACTGCTGTTGATTTTGCTTTGGTTTTATTCCATGGCTATTTCAATTTGTTTTAAAGTTCATATTGCTTTATGATGTTGACACGCTTCATTATTTTAAGCTTTGTTTCACAAACCACCCGGAAAGTTTTTGGGCAACAAGGAAATACAGTAAAACTCTTATTATGTTTTGTGGAAGTACAATGAAAATACTCACCCTATCACAAAACAGGAGATTGCTGTTCCAAGAAATGCATATGCCAAGATGGATCCCAGGTTTCGGAAGAAATGCCGCTAGAAAAACAAACAGAGAAGAAATTGTCTTTGGTTGCCCTAAAATGCAAGGAATGTCAAGTATGTATTATGAGGATTTCTAACTGGATGTTCTGGAAAAGGTAATTAATCCATTTGTTCAAGATTGCCAACCCTCACATAGTAGAAAAAGAAAATACAGGCACACTTTGATAAAGAAACTTCTTTTTGCTAAGTCTTCTTCTGCCTGACTAGCCCCCGTATTCTTTATCCTCTTGTCTAGCTGAATTTTTTTTAGCAGCATCAGCATTGGGAAAATAATGAAGGTAGGTTAAAGAAACACAGACTTCTAGGCCAGGTTATACTGTGTGTCTGCAGTAAACAATGCAATAAACAAAGCTTGAATGAACTGGGAAACAAGGGGGATTCTAGCTGATCCTAATGTAGCTATGTGTGAACAGCAGCTGCCTCCAGAATCCTTTACTAAGTATGGGGCAGCAAAACAGGGAGAAATGTGGGGAGCCGTTAAGCCTGCTTCTCCAGCTCCCCCCAGCATGTTAAAGAAGCATAGATCAGTAAGTCCAGCCAATAAAAAAGAAATCACACAAAAACTGGAGGCTGATGAAAGATGGATTTTGGAAGAAGCTATCAAGTGGTTCCTAGAAGGTTAAAAATATTTCTGTTTACTCGTGCAAGGCCTACCTGACCCGTGTGTTTCATTTCACATGTGCGTATTATTAGCTTTGGATAAAAGTTTGCTGAGACATGTTGCTCTTCTTTTTTGTAGTGCAGGAACCTATCTCTACTCTTTCCATGTTATTTCTGCCTCGGGTACTAGATTTTCTGTTAAAGAAGTAATACCCAGGAACATATCAACTCTGTTAACCGAGGTATACCTATAATAGGCAGAAGTCTTAAGGAAACTCATAGTACCACTCTGTTATACTTAATATGAACAGGTTGCTTACCTGTAACTGTGGTTCTTCGAGTGGTCATCTGTGCCATCATACACTAGGAGCTTTAGCGCCTGCGCGGTAGCGTTCGGAAACTTCTAGAGCTCGTTCGCTTGGCGGAGGAGGAGCGGGAGGGTGAACGTCCCCAGCCGGGGAGCGCTTCTTCTCCTTCCTCTTCTTCTTCTTCTCCTTCTCTTTGCCCTTGTCTCCGTCCGGAGCAGGGCGCTTCTTAGGAGGCGTCTCCTTGGCAGGCGCCTCAGCCTTCCTCACCATCGAGGATCCTTTCGCTGACTTGGCAGCCGCCGACAGCTTTGGGATCCTCGGTAACGCCGATATCGGCGTTCTCGCCGGTACCGAGCCCGATACCGACGAGGTGGACGGAACGGCAGCCGCCGATACCGTCGATGGCGTGGTCGTCTTCTTGTCGGCCATCTTGGAAGAGGAGGTCTCGTCAATCGCCTTCAAAGACTGTTCCCAGCAGTAGGATTTCAGCCTTGAGGCCCTGTTACGGAGGGTCTGGGAAGTAAAATCCCGACAAATTGGGCAAGTCTGAGTGTTGTGGGACTCACCCAAGCAGAAGAGACACTCCTTATGGCCGTCGTTGAGGGCAACTTTGCGCCCACAGGACACGCACTTTTTGAACAGCGCGGACATAAGACTACACGCCGAAAATGAGAAGAAAAGTCCAAAAAACACCAATCCGAGGGGAAGTCCGAGAGAGAGGTCAGAAACAGTCCGAAAATAGTCGAAAACCGTGAAGACAACAAAGCCAAGCAAGAAAAGCGAGGAACAAGCCAAAGAACCTTCCGTACGCGACGGCGGACGAGAAAAACTGAGGAGAAACCGTTGCTCGGCAGGAGGAGCATGCGCAGTACTGGCGTGGGGGAGGGGTTCCCGCCAAGCGAACAAGCTCTAGAAGTTTCCGAACGCTACCGCGCAGGCGCTAAAGCTCCTAGTGTATGAAGGCACAGAGACCACGAAGAAGAATGGACTTTATCTGGAATACTGTGTCCAGTTCTGGGCATCACAGTTCAAGATGGATTTTGACCATCTGGAAGACGATGGCATTTCAGTTGTTTTTTTTAATAATTTTTATTGATTATACAGCAAAGAAAAAAATCAAAAACAAAAAAATAAAACACCATGTGATACACATGTGATAGTGAAACAAAAAAATTTCAACCAAAGCAAACTTACATTACTATTTCTCTCTAATACCATTAGAATCATAAACTTATTCAGCTTATTCTATATCATACTACTTGTATATTTTTGTTACCTATCTTTAATTCTTATTCTCATTATACTCATTATTACTATAATAGTTTCATTCTTAATTCTATATTTTTCCCTTAGATGTAATCTATTGCTATTACTAAATATAATCTTATTACTTAACATATCAAACTATCTCTAAAGGTATACCTACTCCCCAAAGTCGATTATATTTTAATGTACTTTTTTTTTGTTTTACAAAATTAAACAACACATATTTAACACAAAAAAATAGTGAATAAACCCACCCCCCAGAGCCAACTTTTTATTTAATCCACTTTCCAAAATTGCCATTCTTCTTGTGAAAGGGTAGCTTTACCATCTCTTATCAAAGCTTTTTCCAAAAATATTTTCCAAATTTCTTCAAAATCATTCCCTTTTACAAAACCTTCCATAAATCTAATTCTACATGTTAATTTGTCATTAATTGCAATTTTCCACACTTCTTTATACCATTCCTCTATTTGAAGTTTTTCCTTTGTTTTCCATTTTTTTGCTATTATTAACCTCGCTGCAGTTAACAAATTTGTTATCAGTTTTACAGGCGTTAGAACCACTTCATCCCAATGTGGCGCTTAAAAGATGTAGGGAATCCCTGGATTCTGGTGACGAAAAAGACTGTGGATGGGCAACTTGCATTCTAGCACCATCCTTTGGTGGCTTTACAAAGAGATTTTAAAAGCACTGTGCTGAATTATCCCTTCATAGCTTGGCTCCTTTTTACTGCCGTGCTGTTTCACAAAGTTGCTGCTGTACTCAGAACCAGGATGGGTGAGACGGCAGGCCAAGTCTTGGATCGCAAAGAAGAATATTCAGTAAGGTTTGCTACAACGAACATATTTTCTTCTACACGTATGCACAGGCCTGGTGGAAACTCTAAATATCTCTGCTGTATTGGGTAAAATTGACATTGGGTAAAACTGCTTTTGCTCTCTCTTTCTCTCTCTTTCCAGAAAACTAGAACCTGAGGTCAACCACAGACACTGACTGGCATTAGACCACAAAACCAAAAAAGGCAAAGAGGAAATACACCTCCAACCGATGCATAATTAATGTATAGAAGCCATAGGAGGGCGACCAAAATGGTGAGAGGCCTGGAAGCCATGCCCTATGAGGATAGACTTAGAGAGCTGGGGATGTTTAGTCTGCAGAAGAGAAGGTTAAGAGGGGACATGATAGCCATGTTTAAATATTTGAAGGGATGCCACGTAGAGGAAGGAGAGGGCTTGTTTTCTGCTGCTCCAGAGACCAGGACAAGGAGCAATGGATTCAAGCTGCAGGAAAGGAGATTCCACCTGAACCTCAGGAAGAACTTCCTGACGGTCAGGGCTGTCCAGCAGTGGAATATGCTGCCTCGGAGTGTGGTGGGGTCTCCTTCCTTGGAGGTTTTTAAGCAGAGGCTGGATGGCCATCTGTCGGGAGTGCTTTGAGGGTGCTCCTGCATGGCAGGGGGTTGGACTGGATGGCCCCTGGGGTCTCTTCCAACTCTACATTTCTATGATTCTATGATTCTATTATTCATACCAGAGGGCCACTGTTTAGACAGCTTTTAGAAAAGGAGAAGAAATGCACCTTTCAAAAGCTATATGGATCCTCCAGAGCAGCCTTTCTAAACCTGCAAATGCTAAGACTACAGCTCCCACCATCCCCAGCCAGCAGGGCCAGTGATGATGGAAGTTATAGTCCAATACATCTGGCCTACATAGGGTCGTCAATCCAATTCACCAGGAGGGTGACTGGGTGGGTCAAGTTGCTTTGTGTGCCAGCTGCCGGAGA
The DNA here is from genome assembly GCA_948474755.1 of Ctenosaura bakeri. Classification (NCBI taxonomy): domain Eukaryota; kingdom Metazoa; phylum Chordata; class Lepidosauria; order Squamata; family Iguanidae; genus Ctenosaura; species Ctenosaura bakeri. Next base: position 36,670 of record CAOLHI010004976.1, on the reverse strand, counting down.
CAAACAACAGAGAGTAGGCCATCTCATCACGTTGCTACCCAAAGTGAACATATCTTGGAGGTATCTGGCCACCCCTGCTGGCAGTATCAGATCTCTGGAGCTTTGATCTGATTGAGCAGAGCATTTCCTTCATTTTTGCAAGAGGGAAAACAATACTTTTATTGCAATCATTTCTGCTTCTGAACGAGAAGATAAGCAAAAAATTGGAAACAGAGAAGGCCTCTCAAAGCATCCACTTGTGTCTACGCATGCATGCATCCGTGTCTACCATTCCGTGAAATCATAACTAGCAAGCAGCCTGTTACTCATTTATAAGGCATCTCATGATCCAGTTCTCTTTTATGGTCTGATTTCTGGGGGAATTCCTGAGAAAGCAGACACCAGCCAGAGCTCCCTGCAAACCCTGCTGTTTTCCCCACATTTCACTGACTGGTTCAGATTCCTCAGAGAACACTGTGTGTTCAGCCCAAGAGGCCAAACAGCTTGGCTGCAGGACCAGGAAACTTCCAAGCCTCAAAAGTACCATTTTTAGAACTGAGTTCAATATGTCTCCGAGACACTAGGGCCATTTCCGCACTACACTGTTATAGTGCAATCATTCCACTTTCAATATCCTATGGAATCCTGGGGTTTGCAGTTTTGGGAGGGTCTGGCCGGCCCCTCCCAAAACTGCAAACTCCAGGATTCCATAGGATGTTGAAAGTGGGATAATCGCGCTATAACAGTGTAGTGCAGAAATGTTGTAGCAAACAAGCAGCAATGGCTTGGGTCTCCGTCTATACCAACAAAGGCAGCCCTGCACTTCTGCAATTTCAATTCATTTTGCCTGATATAAAAAGGCAGTGACTATTGTGCAAACTAAAGTCTACCCAGTCACATGAGTTTATATTTTAGGCTGTATACACTAATGCCCGTTCTCAGATTGCATCTGATTACTAGTTATGACAGTAATCGAGTTAGAGGTCAAGTTTTGCTTCCTGTCCCCAATTGCTGTCCCAAAAATATTTTCATTTTAAACTAGTGTGTTATTTTCTTTTCCCACTCTTATTATAACGCTGACATAACTCATCTTATTACATAATTCACGAACATGAAATGCCACATTACAACAAAACCCACAAACACCCTGTTTTCAGTCACAAGGCAGGTTACACAAACAGCTGCCACTTTGCAACTAAGAACATTTCCGCACGACACTCTTATAGCGTGATGATTCCACTATCAACCTCCTATGGAACCTGGGGTTTGCAGTTCCGGGAGGGGTCGGCCGGCCTCTCCTGGAACTGCAAACCTCAGGATTCCATAGGAGGTTGAAAGTGGAATCATTGCGCTATAAGAGTGTTGTGCGGAAATGTTCTAAAAAAAGGAAGATTTTTGCCTTTTCTTTAACATCTTTCTCACCTCCTATATAAAATTTCAGAGCCAAATGGATACAGCATATTATCAAACCAGCACATTCTCTAATCCCAGAATAAATAAAGTTTGTTTTAAAAAAAAACAGTGCCAGAATGTGGTTCCACAACATTTTAAAAATTAAGATTAAAATGAGGAAAAACATACCCTTTTCAAGCTGTATCCTGCATAAAATATAATTGGAGGGAGCAAAATATTGAAGAACACTTCTGGATCAAATGTCACCTGTAGAGTTTCATTTAAAAGGAAAAAAAAGAATATAAGATATAAAGTATAAGAAAGATTTTACTTAGACAACTGCAATACAAAACCTATTTCTTGGTGAACTGCATTTTATAACCAGGGATATAATTACATTTCAATATATTGAGCCATTTCATGGCATCAAATGCTGTACTTTACAACTTATGCCTCAAGTTAGAATCTAATGATATAAAGTAACTTTAACTTTACTGTTTACAGCCATGAGCCATCGCTATTTGGAAAAGTGAAACAAAATATAGAATGCATGCAAAGAGACTAATGTAGAAGCTGAACATATCGTTTTTATTTACTCAACAAAGCAATCCCTAAAAGAACTACAATTTTACAAAGTAGAATGTATAATAAAACTCTCCCTTCTAGTGCAAAAGGCATATTTGTCCCTTACAATAATTAAACAAAAACAAAAACAAGGACAATATGCTTGCAAAAAAAAGTAAAGTATTTACCTTGCTAATTTTTTTTAGGGAGGGAAGGGCTATGGATGGTTCTTAATTTTCAAGCAACTAGAAAAAATTTTGCAACCTGCATGCTAATAAAATTCTCATTGCCTCTCACCAGTGTGCATATCTGTATCAAGACATGCGGGTAGACAGGTAAGAGTGGGAAAGAATTTAAAAAAACATTAGGCTCTTCTGAACTGGCCTAAAGAAGCAAGGATTCTTGCAATCTAACTCCTTGGGTTTTGCTGGTTGTTCTCACCTCTGCATCTACTCCAGCGGTTCTCAACCTGTGGGTTGCGACCCCTTTGGGGGTCGAACGACCCTTTCACAGGGGTCGCCTAAGACCAGTGGAAAAGATGTATTTCCGATGGTCTTAGGCTCCATTCCCTCCTCGGTGGTGGTGCGCAAGCACGAGCCATGTGCTCGCGTCCTCCTGCCCCCTTTGGTGGGAGTGCTGCGGCCACAGCGTCGCCACAGCAGGAGTGGTGGTGCGCAAGCGTGAGCCATGCGCTCACCTCCTCTTGCCCGCTGCTCAGAAGGGACTGAAATCACTCCCCTTCTCCGCTACCAGGAGAACCTCCCGTCTGACGGGCCAGCTTGGGGGGCGGCGGCAGCACGGGGGGCAGGCCCCCTCCTCGCCACGGCCCGTGCCCCACTCACCACGGAGGGGAGCACTGCGGAAGGGCTGGGGGGCCGCAAGGTGGCACTTTTCTGGGGGGGGGGGCGAGCTGTGCCCGCGCAAAAGACGAAGGTGCTAGGATTCCTCCCCCCACCGGCCAGGGTCGACACTCTGGAAACTTTTCCCACACTGCCCCCCCCAGCGGAAACAAGAGCGAAGCAGAAGCAGAGCCCAGGGGGGTTCTCGAAGGTTTTTTCCTGGGGGAGACGTGCGGCTACTCTTTCCCTCCCTGCCTGCCCCCTTCCATTCCTGGCCGGCAAGGCAGCCTTTTCCGGGGGGGGGGAGGCATTGTAAATAATAAATAAATAATTTTATGGTTGGGGGTCACCACAACATGAGGAACTGTATTAAAGGGTCGCGGCATTAGGAAGGTTGAGAACCGCTGATCTACTCATTTTGCAGGGGCAATCTGTGCTGATTTCTCAGATCTGCACTAGAACTTTTCCAAAATTTGTCTTTTTTAACACTGGGGCATGGTTTGCTGGGGTGGTCTTACAGTCTGAAGGGCTAATTTTCTCCTCTTTTTAAAAATTTTCTTAAAGTGTTGCAGCTCAAAAAATGCCACGTCCTATAATGCATGCACTACTCATTATGACTATAAACAAAAGAGAAGAGAAGATTTTTGATTTTTGATCCTAAATGTCTTGGAATTAAAAAAGAAACCCACTCAGGGGTGGGAATAAAATGTCACAAATCATGCTGACCGTTAGCAGGAAATAGTCTGGGACAACAAAAACAGCATTGGAGAATTTTAAAAAAACGAGAATTACAACAACAAATCCGCAGATACGTTTGCTGGATCCCCCAGACATGTTTGCCCATTAAGATGTCTGCAGAAGATTAGGGAGGAAGAGAAAGAACCACCGGTCTTATTTGAAATACATCCATTTCCAGATTCTAAGGGAGGAACATCCTTTGGACCAAAACGCTGGTGGTACCCAAAATAAACTCATTTCCAGCAGAGAAGGATGTTCTACCTTTCTCCACTGGGAAAAATGTGGAGAAGTCCAACAACCAGTTTTCTTTTTTGCTTTTTTGGGAAGAGCCATCAGGTTTCTGGGGTCAGGCCAACAAGGCCACCCAAGTCATAACAGTCCCAAAGACCGAAGAAGAAGGCAGGGTAGAAAACACCAAGATCAGCTCACCTTTCTGAGCATCTCGTTATCCTGAACGTTATTAGGCTCGTGGGAGCTGATTTCGCCCTTCAGGGTGTACTCGTAGAACTTCCCACTGAAGTTGACCAACAAGGTGGCAGGGCTGGTTTGTATCGGGCAGCTTAAGGTCACGTTGTTGATATCGCTGGGAATGTGGATGCCATAGCGGAGGACGACACCCACCAGGACACCTTGAAAAAAGAGGAATAGAGAATGCCGGACTTTGTCAGAGGGACTGCTGTGCCCAAGAGACTCCAAATGACCACGCAGGTTCACAAACTTATGGAGAAAGCGTTCGAGGACATGGAAGTTCTAAGGTCTTACCTTCAAAGAACATTTTCATTCTTGGTGGTTGCCCCCAGACTCTGGAGCCCCCTTCCCAGAGAAGGTAGACTGGACTCACCTTTAATATCCTTTCCTAGACAGCTATGGGCAGAAACAGGCAGAAACCCATCCTTCTGTTTCAACAGGACTTTCAGGGCTTATCTGACAAGGTCAGCCCTCCATAAACAATGTGCTGCCTTTTCTACATGTTGGGGGTAGATGGGTTGGTAACGGTTTATGTTTTTAACTGGTTTTTAATAAACGACAGAAATACAGAGAAATGTATCAGAGATAGGAAATGAGATATTTAAGAAACACATGGAATGACTTAGCAGTAACTAGCTTTTTGGACTGAGGACAACTCATGATATCCAAGTATTCAACTAGACTGTTTCAGTTTGTTTCTTTGTCTGTTAAATGTGCCTAATTATTTTACTACTGCTATTAGTATTAATATTATTTAATAATATAAAATTATTAATATAGTAATATTATTATTATTATTATTATCTCTAACCTTAATATTATTTAATAATATTAAGTTTAGAGATGTTAGAATATATATATAAGATTAGTTATATAGAGATATATAGAGATATATATTAGATATGTAAGAATATATTTATTATAATATTAAGATTAGAATGTCAGAAAGACCTTAAAGTGCTAAAATATAGTCGCAAGTAATTTATAATATCTTCATCACATGTAAGTTAAGAGCTAGACTTCTATAATTCTATAATTCGATCCATGGGGAGAGGCAGGATAGAAAATAATAATAATAATAATAATAATAATAATAATAATAATAATAATATGTTATAATATTAAGATTAGAGATGTTAGACTTTAAGGTGCTAAAATACAATTGAAAGTAATTTATAATATCCTCATCCCATGTACATTAGAATTAGACTTCTATAAATATTGGAAAAAATCTACTTTTTATAATTATGACATAAAACCAAAAGACTTGTCAAGGTTAAGTCAATGCATGTGCCTTAGAGATGAAGAACTGTATGTAGAATTTTTTTAAAAAGGCAGGATATAAATTTATTATTGCTGGTGTTTATTATTATTCACAAGGAAAAAAAAAGGATGCACCCAGACAATTAACGTGCAATGTTTTTTGTTTAACGTGTGGCTGGTGGAAAGTAAAGCCTCCTGGGAACGAGGGTTTATTGCCAGCTCCACAGTCCTGAAGTCCTCATAAAAATAGCTAGAATAACGCCCGGTGAGACCCAAGTGCTCCCATGGCAGAAATTCAACAGGAGCACTAGATCTCAGCTTGCATAACAGATTCACCGGAGACGGAGAGGGATTAGGGAGAAGAAGAAGAGTAAACAAGAACAAAAAAGCCTGGACACTTGTAACCCTAGCAAGACTACTTAGTTGGATCCCTAATGGAAGAATAATATTATTTTTTCTTTTTTAAAAATGTTCTTCTTTCCCTATAGTTCAGCTTGGGTGGTCACAGCCCTTTTGGTAGGTTAGTGCGGAAATGGCGAGAGAAAAGCCTCTCCAGATGATTTTCGAGTTCTACTGGGCTCATAAAGGGAGATACAGTTGGCCCAAACAGCTGCACCCTGGTTGTTACCTGACGCTGGCCACAGGGAGCACACAATTCCCTTGTTGCAACGGCTCCACTGGCTGCTGGTCCATTTACACGCACAATTCGAAGTGCTGGTTTGGACCTATAAAACCCTATGCATCTTGGGTCCAAGTTATCTGAAAGACAGCATCTCCCTTTCTGAGCCCAGTAGAACTCAAAAATCATCTGGAGAGGCTTTTCTCTCGCCATTTCCGCACTAGACTGTTATAGCGCTGTTATTCCACTTGCAACATCCTATGGGATCCTGGGGTTTTGCAGTTTCGGGAGGGGCCAGCTGCAAACCCCAGGACTCCATAGGATGTTGCAAGTGGAATAACAGCGCTATAACAGTCTGGTGCGGAAATGGCCTCTCTCTCCCACCACCTTCTCGGTGTGTTTGGTGGGAACAACGGAAAGGGCCCTCCCAGTGGCTTCTCCCAGTCTTTGGAACTCCCTCCCTAGAAAGGCCAGGAGGGCTCCATCCTTGCTCTCCGTCTGACAGCAGGTTAAGACTTTTTTGTGACATCGGGCTTTTACAAATTGACTGGGCTTGTAATCATGATGCTGGGCAGCTCTGTTTTAAGGCTGGTATAGGTTTTTTTAAAATGTATTTAATACTTCAAACATGTATTGTTTTAACTTAATAAATGGTTTAACTGTTTTTTAAATGTTATGTTTATATTTCCAGGGACGTTTTAATTTCTACTGTTTTAATGTTGTTAACTATCTTGAGTCCTGCTGTCAGGAGAAAGAGAGAAAAATAAAAATATAAGCCATAATTTCCTCTGGCATCCCAGAAGCAAGGAAAACTGGAAAGCCCCTATGGATACATCCTACAAACCGGCTTTATTGCCTGACAGCAGTCCCACAGAAATGTAGACAGTTCAGATGTGTCTTTAAAGCCCTGGCTTTCAGCCATGGAAATTTCCACGAGACCTGCCTGCTTGCCTTAGCCTTTGCCCTGCCAAGACAGGTGAGAATTCTTGCCCCTCCGACCGCAAGAGAACAAAACCGGACCAGAGGAACACCGTTCCTCCTTGCAGTGGAGGAAAGATCTTATTTACAGAAAGGATTTTTGTAAATGTCCAAGAAGAGAGAAAATCAGCCACCAGAACTGTGTGTGTTTTGGTTCATTTAAGCAGTACAAAATCTGGACTGCCACCAAAAGTGAAAGATCTGGAAAAGGTTTCTAAATATCTCAGTTTTCACTTAAGAAAGAAGCAAGCCATTGCTGACGCTGAAACTACACACACACAGAGAAAGACACACATACATCTATTCATATACAGTAGGTCCTCCTTACCTGCAACCTCTGAATCTGTGATTTCAAGTGACCTCCGGCATCACATATACCCATACCAAAAATGGTGGCGATGTACAGGCGGACACACTAAAGCATCCACGCGCATGTCGCCACCACTGAATACAATGGGACACAAGCATTTGTGATTTCTTTGAATAGAAGTCCACATATACAGAGGGCCCACTCTGTATACATATGTATGTGTGAGTTTGTGCATATCCACACATTTATACACACACACACACACACACACACACACATATATATATATATATTCATCCCTCCACTTTTGCTAGGGTTAAAGGCACAGGACCCCCATGAAAGTAGAAAAACCGTGAATAACTCTAGGCCCTCCCAAACCATATTTAACACACAAAAAAGTATGTTCCCACCATATTCAACCCACTATGGATTCCCTTGAGGCATCAGAGTTCCTTCACAAGGCAGAAGTGGGAGACCGGTGGGGCTTACTGCCATCTCTGCTGCTGCCCCACACCATTTTTAATAGGGACTTACAAGTCTCGTTTGCAGTTTCTCAGCCTCACGAGGCTTGCAGTCCCTATTAAAAATGGCATAGGGCAGCAGCAGAGGGGACAGCAAATAATCCGTGAATAATCAAATCTGCAAAAGTGAAACTCGCATACGTGCACAAGAAGTTATCTGCTCGACATCTGAGAAATAAAACAGAATCTTGACTATGATGTCTGGTGGTCAAAAGCCGCCTCTTAGCTGTGGTGCTCTATCTCCAATTCTTATTTCCTGCAATACTATCTTAGAGCCGCACCTACTGCTAATCAGAGCTTTTATGGAGACATTTATAAGACACCATACAAGTACTTGTGCCTGTAAAAGTGAAGCAGGAATTAATTCTTTGTGCCACAGTAGTTACACCTAAAAATATGCATATAAATATAAATATGCTAAAGGCACCAGATCCTTTGTGATCCTGAAACCTAAGCAGGGTGAGCCCTAGATAGTACTTGGATGGGAGACTGCTAATGAATGCCAAGCTTTATTTCAGAGGAATGAACTCCCAAAACTACCTCTGAGAATTCATTGCCGAAGAAAACCCTATGAAATTCATGGGGCCAGCCTAAGCCAACAGGCAACTTGAAGACACAGGCCATTTCCACACAGGACTGTTACAGCACTATGATTCCACTTTCAACATCCTATGGAATCCTGGGGTTTGCAGTTTCGGAAGGGGCGACGCAGCCCCTCCCGAAACTGCAAACCCCAGGATTCCATAGGATGTTGAAAGTGGAATCATAGCGCTTTAACAGTCTTGTGCGGAAATGGCCACAGTCACACACAACAGTAGCTTTACTTGTGACCAGCACCCAAGAAACACCTAGGGCCTTATCACACTACATGGGCCATTTCTGCACTAGCCAATTATAGCACTATGATTCTTTTTTCAACATCCTATGGAATCCTGGGGTTTGCAATTTAGGGAGGGGCTGGCTGTTGAAAGTGGATTCATAGTGCTATAACACTCCAGTGCAGAAATGGTCATGACTATAGTGCTATTATCCCACCTTAATCCCCATGGCAATATTGCATGGAACCATGGGATGTGCAGTTTAGGGAGAGACATTTAAAATTCTCAGCCAGAGAGCTCCCGTGCTTCACCAAACTACAAAGCTCAGACTTCCACAGGGTGCAGCCAGGGCAGCTGAAGTGGAATAGTAGTGCTATAACAGTGTAGTGTGATGGGGGCCCTAGAATCTGGTTGCCAGATACCTCCTGGAAACCATGTCATCCCACAGGCTGTTTTCTCACGAGCTCCAAACGGTGATATCAGAAAGCTGGGTGGTGGCTTGCTTGCTCTTTGCTGCCTCAGAGGGCAGGATTAGATCTAATGGTTTTAAGTTACAGGAAGGTAGATTTCCACTGAACACTGAAAGGAACATCTTAACAGTGAAAGGAGATCAGCAATGGAACCGACTGCCTTGAAAGGTGGGTGGGTCTTGTTCTCTGCATGTCTCCAAAAAAGAGACCGGACCTGCTGGGGATATTCTAGCTGGAGATCTGGCACTGAAGAGGGGGACTGGCCTGATAGCCCATGGGACCCTTTCCAGCGTTGTGATTCTACGGAAGCAATACAACGTGCCCTCTTCACAGTAACACTTATCTGCTTCACTGGCGTTTTGTGCCTTCAAGTAAACATTAACTTTTGGAAACCCTACCTTAGATTTTTCCTGGCAAGATTTATTCAGAGATTTGTCACGGCTCTCCTCCCCCACACTGGCTCTAAACGCTTAATGCAAACATGGTTTTTCTTGGTGAAACCACAGTTGTGGAACTTCCTCACCTGTTTCAGTTTCAAGAAGTCTATAAATACAAAACACTAAAAATCTGACTATTGAAGGGAAAGAACAGGACAGTTGGGGAAGATGGTATGAAAGTGTATTGTTACCACTACATTATCTGTACCACAGTCTAAGCAGCTTTCCACACTAGACTGTTATTGCGCTATTATTCCACTTTCAACATCCTACGGAATCCTGTGGCTTGCAGTTTAGGGAGGGGCCACCTGGCTCCTCCCTAAACTGCGAACCCCAGGATTCCATAGGATGTTGAAAGTGGAATAATAGTGCAATAACAGTCCAGTGCGGAAATGGCCTAAGACTACATCATTCAAAATTCTTGCAAGACCTGCTACATGTCTTCTCTTGGGCCTAAAACGGCCTGTGTCAAATGTGAAAAACTGCCCCCACGTCGCCCAGAGGGCTACACTGTACCTGTCTCTGCTATCTATATACACTAAGGTTGATAGATTAATTTTTTGGCTGGCTGGGCAATACTCAGAGTGATAGCCCCAAAAAGTAACATTTCCCTGGGCTCTATTATTGGTGTGAGTCTTGAGGTCATCTTCTGACTTATGGTGGCCCTAAGGAGAACCTATTACAGGGTTTTCTTGGCAAGATTTGTTAAGAGGAAGTTTGCCCTTGCCTTCCTCTGAGGCTGAGAGAGCGTTACTTGTCCAAGGTCACCCAGTAGGTTTCCGTGGCTGAGCAGGGATTTGAATCTTGGTCTCCCAGTCTTGTAGTCCAACATTCAAACTGGTACACCACCCTGGCCCTACACATGAGTAAGTCTTAGGAAACTATGTGGTTTTGAGCTCTCTGTTAACAGATACAATATTATACTGTGAGTCTGACATATTTCAACTTCTTGCTGCTTTTAGCTTGCTTCTATTGAGCAATCAGCTTTCTCCTGGAAAACTAAAGGTCTTGGATTTCTCAACACCATTCTTGTGATGCCCTCTTCAAAAAGACACAAGCCACTCATGAACTGGACAGGAAAAGAAGGAATTTCTGTGAATTTCCTATCAGCTCTCCACAAAATGCCCACAGAGCAATAGAGGGGAAGTAATTTAGAACTAACATGCAGCTACGATCCAGCATTAAAGAAGGGAACAAACAAATGGACGCCCTCAATGGACTCAGGGAACTTCTATAGTAAAAAGAAAAGGAAAGCTTTTTTACTAACCAGCATGTAGAATTGGGGCAGGTAAGAGAAAAGGTAGAAACCTGTACTGAGAAACAAGATCAGAGGGATCAAGTAACTTTAAGTCATTAAGTAACTTCTGAAAAGTTGAATTATCAGCAGAAAGGTAATAGCTGATAGGTTACCAAAAGGGCCCACAGATCTTTGGACACAAAGTGAATGAGTGCAGAAGGAAGTCAGGATGAATGATGTCCGACGGATGCTGGTAGACAAGTCTCAAATTCGGGATGGAGGTAAGAGTTAGACCTCAGTTCGGAGGCACGAGGAGGGAGTGGGTAGCTGCACCTAAGTGTTGGGAATCATGGCCCTGCAGATGCTATTGACTTGCCACTGAGAGAAGCCTTATTTTCTTTCAATTATTTAATTTACATTCTCCCTTTCTCCCAACATGGTACCCAAAGAGGCTTACAACAGTATACAGTATACAGCTAGAAGCCTGGGGACACAAAATTTACAAAACCATTACCTTTGCCATCATGTTAAAATACCTGCCATTTAAAACAGTGTAAAAGCATCATTAAAAACCTGGCTATAGAGATAAAAATCAGCCATCCTTGGCGATGGGCAGGGATGCTGGGAGTTGCAGAGGTTCAATAATTGGAGGGAGCGGGACTTGCCGCACATCCCTCACATTTGTGGCGCTCGATTTGCTCCAGCCAAGGAGCAGGTCCCAGGTTCCTGGAGCCTCTCCCAGCCCTTGCAGTTTCAACATTAACATTTCCAGAAAACACTTGGTCCCTTTCCGCACTAGACTGTCAGAGTGCTATTATTCCACTTTCAGCATCCTATGGAATCCTTGGAGGCCTCTCCCTGAATGGCAACCTCAGGATCCCACAGGGTGTTGAAAGTGAGATAACAGCACTCTAACCGTCTAGTGTGGAAATGTCCTTGGTTCGCTTCTGAAGTTTTATATTCTGAAAGGGATCCTCCTCAGTCTTTGGGTATCACAACACAGCACCAAGCTGATGGATTGGTGGACTGGATACCGCTGGGCGATGGATAAATCCAGCGGAAGGGCAGCGAATGGAGAGCATTGCCTTTGGAAGAACAAGTGGGTGAGGATGCAGGGATGCACTCTTGGATTTGGGGAAAGAGCCTCTCCAATAGCTGGGAGCGCAACCCAGGAAAGCTTTCTGGGAAGGTGCTGGGAGGGCAGGACACCCATAAACAAACCTGTTGTTTACGCCCAAAGAAAGGTCTCCCAGTTCGGAACACGGCTGCCCCGAGGGGGGAGCTGGGGGTGCCACCTCCTGACTGGAGAGGCATCCCTGCCCCGGCTCTCCTCCTGCGCGCGCTCCCCAAGACGCAGGAGCCAAGCCATCCGGCTGAGCGCGGAGGGCCCTACCGAGGGCGGGCGGCCCAGGCCAGCTCCCGATCCGGCCTCCCTCCGGTGGCGGGGAGGAGGAAAGGGCCTCCCGTGCCCCGGGGGGCTCCAGGGCGCACAGCTCCGAGCGCCCAGCGGGGCCACCCCTGAACCATCCCGGGCGCCTCCGAAGGGGAGCGGCCGCCGCGGGCGCGTCCCCCGGGGCCCCCCAGCCAGGCGCGCGGCCGGGGGCGTCCTCCCGCTGCGGGGCCGGGGCGGGGGGGCGCTCACTCACCGTAGATCATGGCCAGGCCGGTCTCGTGGAGGAAGCGCGCCCGGCGGTGCTTGAAGAGCCAGATGGTGAGGATGGTGAGGGTGAGCAGGAGGATGAAGATGAGCAGGTTGGCGCTGTCCTGCCGGTGGCTGGCCTCGGCCGCCTTCTCCGACACGATCTCCTCCTCCAGCGCCCCCGGGCGCGCCCCGCCGGGCCCCGCCGCCTCCGCCCGCGCCCCCCAGGCCCCCGCCGCCAACGCCGCCGCCGCCGCCGCCAGCAGGAGCGCCGGGGGCCGCCGCCGGGGGCCCTCCGGGGAGCAGCCCCACGGACGCCGCTGGGCCCCGCCGGCCATGGCTCGCGCGCCGCCGGCTCGCCCCGCCGCCTGCCGCGTCCGCGCCGACCGGGCCCCGCCGGGGAGTGGGGTGGAGAGGAGAGGAGGGAGGGAGGGAGGGAGGGAGGCGAGCAGAGGCGGAGCGAGGCAGCGCAGGCGCGCGCGGGAAGGGAGCGCAGGGCCCGGTCCCCCCGCGGTGGGGGTGGCCGGAGGGAGGGAGGGAGGGAGGCGGGCCCCCCGGCGGCCCTGCGGGGCTCCTTCGGCCAGAAGCCGCAGCCCCGCCCGGGCCCCCTCCCTGGGCTCCCCACGGACACCTTTGGCACAGTGTGGCCTCCCGGCCCTTGCGCACGGATGGCCACCCGCCCCGTGGTCCTTAAAGCGGGGGTGTGGCGGGGCGGGCGGGGGGCGGAGATCGTCTTCACGGGGCTTGGGAGTCCGAAGGGAAATCCGGAGGTCCGATCAAAGCTTCTTACGTTCTCCAAAGCGCCGCCGGACAGTTTCGGGAACGCGCCTGGAGCCGCGTCCGTGGTTGGCCCTGGGCCCTTCCGCACGAGCCGTTTATAGCGCGATGATTCCTCTTTCTACCTCCTCTGGAATCCTGCCCCTCCCGGAACGGCAAACCCCAGGATAGCTCCAAGAGGACCAAGATGTCCTGTTTCCTTTGACCCCAGCAAACCCACAAACAGGACGTGGAAGCAATTGCCCCCCTGTGTTGTTACGCTCCAGCAGCTCACGCCATGGAACACAGAATCATGTTTAGGTATTATGACTAATGGCCATTGACAAATCCATCTCCCAGAAATATGGAAGAAATATGTGAAAATATATGTTTTAATTACGTTGCGTGCATGCAAAAGACAGAAGTCAAAATTACACTCTTTCTGAGCATTGTAATTTTATCCATTTACATCTATTTCCTGCTGCCCAAGGTATTTCCCCACTAAACCAGAAACTTCCAAACACCTGAAGGATAATGTTTATCCCTTCTTTATCGCTTTATCCCTTCTTCTATTGCTATTTATTTATTTATTCTATTGCTACTTATCCCTTTATCCCTTCTTCTATTGCTATTTTGCACTAGCAGCCACTAGAGCGTCCAGAATGGTAAAAGGTATTAGAAATGCATATATTTACATAAGGGTATTAACAATGGTGGTAGGTCTATTTTGAGTTTCTCTTCCAATCATACTTGGCAAGAAATTTGCATTTTCTTCAAGCTGGGTGTTTTCACAAACCCAGTTCAGACCTCAGTGGATGTTTCCTTTTATATTTACTCACAGCCACTGCAATTTGTTATTTTGTTGGCCAGGCTCTCTGTTTGGCAGGATTTGTTTATCATATTGTTACTCCCTGTATTTCTTGCATGTAAACTTTTAGGAAGAAAATAAATCGGATGGCTGCTGTTTTTAAACAACACTGGATCTATTGCAGCTTCTTGACAGGCTTTGTCATTTAATTCCCTCTGGTCAAAAAGGAGAAAAACAAGAAACAGTCTCTTGATTGTTGTGCTAAGCCCATAATCGTTCTAGCAGAACATTATGGGGACAGTGAAAGCTCCTAAAATTCCCGGCATGAAATGTTAGTAGACGCACCTGGAGAAAAGATGTTAAAATAAATGATAGGCATTGTGTGACATTTTAAGGAAAGGCCATGGACACAAACACAATGCTGGCTTATGTCAAGTTAGAAATTATTGATCCAGCAGAGATGCTGCACTGACTAGCGATAACAATTTGGGATTTTAGACATGACTTCTTCTCAGTCCCACCCAGAAATCTCCCTTTTAATTTTAATACATTTTACCAAAGCACAATCCAACCATACAAAACAGCAACAAAAATGCATACAAACACAGACATCTACACATAACTAACACAAATCCTGACAAAACTAAAATGGTTTCCTGCCCTTGTTGCAAACAGTTCATATTAAACAGTTACACCTATTAAATCATACATTTTATCCCCAATGATTATCATTTATAATTTTAATTACTTAATTTCTCAAGTTCACAATTACTTATTATAGATTACATCATACTAATGATCAATCATCTAAAAATAATGATCGTCTATATAAAACACCGTTTTCAAACAACAGTCAGAATACATCTTCTACGTCTACTTTTACACTTCTCATTTAATACTAGTAATTTTAATAATCAAAACATATTGTTATCAGATTGCTTTTTTTTTCTTAAGAAATCATCCACTTGCATTCAGACAAAACTTAATTTGTGTTCTGCCTTTTATCCTATGTGTAACTGTATCCATTTCAACAATTCCCACCAGTCTGTAGTCCGTCCTAGAAATCTTAAAGACTGAACTGGTGACTATTTGCATTCATAGTGTGATGATGGCATTTCCATGTCATCCCACCTTTTTTTCTCAGAACTGGGCCTCAAGGCAGTTCACCAAAATTAAAAGGAAGTTTACCAAAATTAAAATAGTGTGCATTTACCCCTGATGTACAGCCCTTCCCCATGTGCAGTTATATGCAATATAAGCATAGCAAACAGAGCTGAGTAGGGTTGCCGCAATAAAAACGGAGGAAGGTTCCTGCATCTATAATGCTTGCAAAAGAGCAGGAATTTCAGCAGGTGTTGCTTCTTAGGCAACCACGCAACAGGTAACACTTGCTTTAATTCCCTCTCTTACACAACCATTAGAGGAGCCCTCTCTAATTTTCAGTCTAGCTGAGTGTGACAAAACTCACATTATTATTTTTTTCCTGGCTTTTGTGTCGTGACCAGCAGTTTTGAAATGTATATTTTGTTCTACACTTGTTTTGCATTAATTTTTTTTAAAGAAAACAGCAAATGCAAAGATTTCAAGAATGCAGAGCATCACAGTTATTAAGAAAAGTCCTCCATATTCACTATAAAGCACTAATATTGCAGTATTAATAAATCTAATTCTGTAATACTAAGCCCCACAACATTCAACATGTAAACTGGCATAGCAGGGCTTTCCAAATGGTGTGTCGTGACACATTAGTGTGTTGCCTGAAGGGTGTAGGTGTGTCACCTCCCTGGACGAGGAATGAGGCTTGGAAATATATATTATAAATAAATCATATATTTTTAAAAATATAAGTGAAAAGTTTTCATGAGATATGTTGTGTCCCCATACATTTCGTTATTATGGTTTATGTACTGGTATATGTCCATATCTCTTACAAGGGGTTAGTTTAACCTCCGGTTTGCGAGTAAATCTGAATTATTGTGTCACAAAATGATGCATGTCTAAAAAGTGTGTCACCAACATGAAAGGTCTGCAAAGCTCTGTGGTATAGGATTGGAGGCCTTCAAATTCCAAAGTCAGCAACGGGACATATATTTTAGACATGGACATTTTATCTCCTGAATTGTCATGTAATTTTTTCAACTTGTGAGAACTTAGTATTTAATTTTCAGAAAATGCTGTGTCTACTTTATGCACGTCTAAACCTGCCAGTACTGAAAGCTTGCATTAAACGTTCTGCAATGACTATTTCCAGGTGACTTCTTTGTGCACAGCCATGTGTGGAAATTTCTGAAACCAGGGCATGCTACGTGTGTTGCTGCTAGCCTTCTTGCTTGGTTGGAAATCTATGAACTCTAATAAGGGTTTGTAAATATATATATATATAAATATTCCAGCTGCACAACATTCCTCCTAGAAGGCAAAAGGGGAACACAGGGTGGAAAATTCAGCTAACACACAAGACTCCTTCAAGGGCATTTGCAAAATTGCAACAAAGATGAAAAGGAGCTTTTGGGCACAAAATGGTGTTTCAGTGTGGGTTGGACAGGTTGATTTGGAAACCAGAGCCGGCTTGTGTGCGTAGCTTCTATGCATTAGATATGTTAGGTCTATTAAGTGTTTATTAAGCAATTACATGCCCCTGCTGTGTAACTGCTTAATAAACACTTATAGACCTAACATATTTAGTTTCTCCCTCCAGTTTCCAGCTGTGCATCATCAGTTTCCCAAATGCAATCTTTTTTTTCACCACCTGCACTAACAAAAACAGACTCCAATAAATAACTTCAGAGATAGACACCCTAGTATGTTTTAGCAAAATATATACATTATACATATACACAAAAGCATCATTTTTGAGACTAGCTGGAAAGCTTATAGCAAAATTTTTAATGGACTGCCAGATGAAGGGGGTTGTAATCTATGGAAGCTTATGCTAGAAATTTCTTCCACCCTGTTCGTCTCAAGGATGCTACTGGATCAACGTCTTTACATCAATAAACTTATTATTGAATAGGAGACGCCTTTGAGGAATGAGATTGCATAAGGTTGTCTTCTAATATTGTATATTTTGGTTATTTTGTCAGTTTGCTATTACATTGCATTGGCTTTTTGCGTATTTGCCTCCACAATTTATTGTATAACCAAATTGCACAGCTTTATATTTATGATATTTATATATTATCTGCATTTTTTGTAATTTTTATATCATTTATATTTTTATATTTACACATATATCATATTATATATATATATATAAATGTGTGTGTGTATATATATATATACACATATATACACACTCCTTCCTTCCCCCTGGTATGTGTAGGTGTGTATTGTTTAGATTGTACACCTTTGTGTTCTTTTGGGTGCAAAGCGCCATGTAAACACTGATAGCAGTATAGAAATAAATTATGGGGTAATAATAATAACAGTAATAAGGACACACAATGTTATCAGAACTGATTTTGAGGGGGGGGGCAATTTAGCTGAGGCGAAAAAAAAGGCGCCAAAATTGAGGAGAAATGCGACGGGGCTAAACGGTCACAAACTCTACCAGCTTGGCCCCGCCCCTTTTCCAGAATCTCTACCGGAAGCCCCGCCCGCTCCCCTCAGCTCGGCCTGTTAAGCTCCTCCCCCTCGTCAACTTCAACCCTGGAGGCGCATCCCCGTGACGTCATTTCAGGGAGCCAAGCAGGGGCGGAGACTCCTCCCTCTTGCGTCGCTTGCGTCCGACGCTCGCGTACTTCCCTCCCGCTCGCGGCCGCTGGCTTCTCACGCACGCACCGTCGCGCCGTGCGCGCATGCGCGGCCCCGGCTCTCGGCTGCGGGAGGAGGGCGGATGATGGCGGCCGCCTCGCTGTGGAAAGGGCTGGTCGGGGTCGGGCTCTTCGCCCTGGCGCACGCGGCCTTCTCCGCCGCCCAGCGTGAGTGACAGACGGCGCCCTCTGTACCTTTCCCTCCCCGCCGACCCACGGGAAAAATCGA
This sequence comes from Ctenosaura bakeri, assembly GCA_948474755.1. Taxonomy (NCBI): domain Eukaryota; kingdom Metazoa; phylum Chordata; class Lepidosauria; order Squamata; family Iguanidae; genus Ctenosaura; species Ctenosaura bakeri. The sequence goes on along the minus strand of CAOLHI010004976.1, from coordinate 18,853 downwards.
GGCAGGCTTCGGGCCTCCGCTTCCTCCTCCCCCCCGCCGAACTTCCTCCTCCTGAGCTACGGGTGCCGAGAAGCGAATGTGGTCCGAAGGGGCCCCGGGAGGGCTGGGGCTGCTGGGGGCGGCTTTGGCTGGGAGGCAGAGGAGGAGCGGAGGGCCCCGGGGGAGCAGTTAGGGCGACGCCCCCGCCCGACCCCGAGGGTGGTGGCATCACGGGGAGGCCTACTTCTCGTTAGACCCGTCGCCCTCGGGCTCCCTTGTCGGGGCGACGGCCGAAAACGGGAAGCCAGGAGCGTTTGGGCAACACAGTGTGTGCGCGACAGTCCCTCCCCACACGCGCTTGCGGGGCTGCTCTTTCCAGGCCGGTGTCGTCGGCCCTGGCAGGCAGGAGCAGCTCTCTGGGGGTTCGCTTTCTGGAGTTGCTGCACGCAAAGTGTGTGCGTTGCCACTGAACCCCACGCCCGGGGTTGTGGAGGGCGCCCTGCCTCCGCCACCAGCAGGGTCTTCCAGCACCTGTGTGTGTGGGGGGGCGCCATTCAGGCTGGACTACAGCTCCCAGCACTCCCAGCCAGCACTCCAAACGGTGAGAGGAACTGCTGTCCAGCAACAACTTTAGCTGTTGCTGGACAGCAGTTCCTCTCACCATTTGGAGTGCTGGCTGGGAGTGAATCTTAAAGGTAGAATCATAGAATCGTAGAGTTGGAAGAGACCCCAGGGGCCATCCAGTCCAACCCCCTGCCCTGCAGGAACACCCTCAAAGCACTCCCGACAGATGGCCATCAAGCCTCTGCTTAAAAACCTCCAAAGAAGGAGGAGACTCCACCACACTCCAAGGCAGCAGATTCCACGGCCGGACAGCCCTGACCATCAGGAAGTTCTTCCTGAGGTTCAGGTGGAATCTCCTTTCCTGCAGCTTGAACCCGTTGCTTCTTGTCCTGGTCTCTGAAGCAGCAGAAAACAAGCCCTCCCCCTCCTCTACGTGGCATCCCTTCAAATATTTAAATATGGCTATCAGGTCCCTTCTTAGCCTTCTCTTCTGCAGACTAAACATCCCCAGCTCTCTAAGTCTATCCTCATAGGGCTTCATGGCTTCCAGGCCTCTCACCATTTTCGTCACCCTCCAGTGTCTACTGAGGATCTTGCAGCCCATGTGTTGGGGAGGGTGTCATTTAGGTTGGACTACAGTTCCCATTACCCCCAGCCCACACTCCAAATGGGGAGAGTGGTGAGTCTTAAAGATGTGCCTACTGAGGGGTTTCAGCTGCATGCCTTTGCTTTCGTGCAGCACCCTCCTGTAAACATTTACTCAAATGGAAGTCCCATTAAGTTGCATGGGGATCACTCTTAGGTGCACATTGGCCTGTAGTCTTATTGTGGCAGTGGCTTTCATTGGCTAGATCCTGGAGATAGCAGGCGAAGGAAGTTAATTAGGAAAGCCAAAGGCACGGGTGTGTGTGTGAGAGAGAAAGAGGCAAGTATGGCGCTCTTTCATTTAGATGTGCACACAGAGGAAACGGCTGGAGTGAGAGCTCAATCTCCTTCCCAACCCCTGGTATTGAAAACGTCACTTGCTACTACTTATGTGCAGTATCTTTAGCCCTGTTTCTTTTTTGAATGTCACAGAAAGTTGGCTGGTATATTGTGATGCATAATAGTTGAGAGACATTTTGGGGGAAAATCTGGGTAGTCGGCGAATTATGGGGTTGAGCAGAGTTGGTGCCTTCCAATTTATTCTCAAGACCTGCACAGAAAGGAACAGGCTACTAGGATGAAGCTTCTCACGTCCTGTCAGTGGCAAAGAATGTAAAGGGAAAATAAGAAGACACTCTTAAGTACATCCAGTTTCAGCTGATTTTTGTAGCTAACCAGGGTTGAGCCTAGAAGACCACAAGGAAGTACCACAGTGACCAGATGGGGCTAGGAAAGAATCCTGCCCAGAAAACTGCAGCTAGGTAGAATGACTCAATGCAAGGCAATGTCCCTGAAAGCTACACCTGCTGAAATTCTGCTTTAAAAGTCTGAGTGTGACAACAGTAGGACTTGAGATTGACCATGGCTGGGAATAGGACTGGGTGTATGGATGGGTTAAGTACCATGGGCATGAAGGCTCAGGAGCAAGGCTGCTGGAATGGAAGTAACATAAGGAGTTGACCAGAGCAGTTTTGAGAGAACTATGGTGGTGTTAGTCTAAAAGCAGCAAGTGAGTAGCTGGGATCTAATGGCATAGGAAGGTGATGTAGTGTCAAGGGGAACTGAGGGATGTACACAGCATATTGTGGATTGGGGTGGAAAACAGACAAATGGGCACATCTCAGCAAGTCAGAATGATCCTTTGTAGAAATGCTACGTGATCCAGTTTTGTAACTTCTCACCAAGTCAATAAAACAGTGGCCCAGCTTGTAAAGTATTAGGTGGAACTTCTGGTGCAATATGATACATTAATCCTGTCTTTGCCTTTCTGATGAATGTGCCAGAAAGCTGCTGGTAACTAAGTGAATGATTCTGCTCATCTGTTGTGAGTTCAGTGGATTGGCTGGGCATGTGCCATGCCACCAAACAGGAACCTCAAAGACTGATGCCTTCCTTATATTTAAAAAAATCTGATAATCCACAACTTGCCCAACAGAAAGTACCTGGTTTGATGGGAAATGATATAATATGAATTTCTCTCTCTAGTTCATATTCTAAGGTACATTATAATATGTGGGAGAGGGACTGTCATTTTTGGTATGTGCAGTATTGAAACTTAAAATGTTAAGATGTCTCCCTGTCCTTAATTATTTGGACTTGGACCATGCCTATGGCAAGCTTTATTACTGGTATAGCAGTTTATTACTGGTACATCCTCTGAGAGCTCTTTGAATCTTAGAACTATACTGCAAGTTAATACAGATTCCCATACTTCTCTTTAACTGGTTCCTGAAGTAAGCAAGCAGTTTGGAAACTGCACATGAACTTGTTGTAGTGATATGTTCTTGCTGCTGGTAGTTTTGTTTCCCATTTTTATTTTTTGTAATAGAATTCTGTACAAAACCATTAACATATATGATATATCTAGCTGTGGTTATGACTTCTAGGACTTCAGTCATATAGAGTGTAGCAAAATAAGACTGTGGTGGAACTTGCAGCTTAAATGATGGCTGGTGACAAGCTAAATGAATGCATAGCCATGGTTCTAGTATTTGAAAAACCGTCCGTGACTTGCTTACTTCATTGTATTGCTGATAACATTTCTCTCATGGTGCATCATGGAGATGATCTGAACGCTGATTAATGAAATCAGGCTTTAAAGGTCAAATACAGCTTTATGGGAGAGCATAGCTATGGGAAGAAGCAGGAGGGTAGCCTTCAGCTCGGGTATTACAGATAGAAAATCCTGTCATGAGGTTTGTTCCTGTGTGCTGTGGGTGTAACGAAGGGAAATCAAATTTGTTTACCAGTTTGCCTTTATTTTGCAGATCGTTCCTATATGAGGTTAACGGAAAAGGAAGACGAAACCTTGCCGATAGACGTAAGCCATATGAAACTACATGTTTGACTGGGATCCATAGGCTGACATACTTGTTTGTAAAATAGTTTAGTTGCAAGTAGCAATAGAGTCGTTGGGTTAACAGAGTCCAAGAATAAATTGGACCCCTTTTGACTGGTTAGTGCCATGTGTTTCTTGATCTCTAGCTTTCCTTTTGGTTTTTGTTCACGTTATCCTGTTCCCACAACTGAATTTGAGCTGTGATGTCTCTGTGTTCTTTCCTTAGTCGAGTGTACAAACCTCTGCCTTAATGAGATGCTCTTCACTCCATGCCTCAGATTAAAGTGCCTTAAATTTGGCACCGTTCCACCTTCCTTCAAAACATCCCTTCAGGAATTGCCCAGAAAGGCTCTGTTCTTTCTCTCTGAGCTCTGCAGAGCAAACAACCCAGTCCCCCTGATATTTGTTTGGAACTGTTGAATCCTCTGCCACACTAATCCATACCTACTGTGGTGATCTTTCTAAGTTTAGTATTCAAAGTTTTCATTCTCTCTGGTGATTTTAAGCAATCAAGGAATGCTCTGAAAGCTGGGTTTCAAACAGCCCAGATGTATGTGCTGTAGAAACCACATCTGATTAGGATAAGTTCCAACACTTTTCTTTGAAGTAGCACCAGGCATTGTATTGTGTAATAAATATCCCGAAAGGCACTGGATCCCATTTGATCCTGGAAGCTAAGAAGGATCAGCCCTGGTTAGTACTTGGATGGGAGACCAGGTGCTGAAGGTAGGAAAGAACTGGTAAAACCACCTCTGAGGATTCTTGGTATAAGAAAACCCAATGAAATTCATGGTATCAGCATAAGTTGACAGGCAACTTGAAAACACACACACATCATCATCATATGACATGCTTCCTCCCATAAGGGCCTTTGAAGTACACAGTAAATATAGTTGAACAACAGTGCTGGGGTTCACATCTTTGTTCAGACAGATAAACAACCTGAGGCATTTCCTGTCCGAGGTAGAAGATGGCTTCTTCTTCGTGGTCTCTGTGCCTTCATACACTAGGAGCTTTAGCGCCTGCGCGGTAGCGTTCGGAAACTTCTAGAGCTTGTTCGCTTGGCGGGAACCCCTCCCCCACGCCGGTACTGCGCATGCTCCTCCCGCCGAGCAACGGTCTCTCCTCAGTTCTTTCTCGTCCGCCGCCGCGTACGGAAGGTTCTTCAGTTTGTTCCTCTCACGTTGTGCTTGGCTTGCTGTTTTTCACGGTTTTACGGACTTTCGGACTGTCTTTGACCTCTCTTTCGGACTCCCCCTTCGGTTTTTCGTCTTTTTGTATTTCGGAGTTTGGCGTTCTTCGTCTTATGTCCGCGCTCTTTAAAAAGTGCGTGTCCTGCGGCCGCAAGGTTGCCCTCAACGACGGCCATAAGGAGTGTCTCTTCTGTTTGGGTGAGTCCCACAACATCCGGACTTGCCCAATTTGCCGGGATTTTACTCCCCAAACTCTCCGCAACCGCTCCGCGAGACTCAAATCTTATTGTTGGGAGCAGTCTCTGCGGGCGATAGACGAGACCTCCACTTCCAAGATGGCCGACAAGAAGACGACCACGCCATCGACGGTATCGGCGGCTGCCGTTCCGTCCACCTCGTCGGTATCGGGCTCGGTACCGGCGAAAACGCCGATCTCGGCGCTACCGAGGATCCCGAAGCTGTCGGCGGCTGCCAAGTCAGCAAAAGGATCCTCGACGGCGAGGAAGGCTGAGGCTCCCCTTACGGAGACGCCTGCTAAAAAGCGCCCTGCTCCGGACGGAGGCAAGGGCAAGGAGAAGGAGAAGAAGAAAAAGAAGAAGGAGAAGAAGCGCTCCCCGGCTGGGGACGTTCGACCTCCTACTCCTCCTCCTACTCAGCAGCCTTCCAAAGGGCGAGGCGAGTCCGTCGATCTCTCGGAGGATGAGATCGAGGACGTTCCCCAACAGCGCCCGGACTCGCCTGTGGCAGACCCTCCAACCCTGGTGGAGGAGCGCCACCGCCCTCTAGCCGTCGCAGGTCGGCCGACCTGCAGCAGAGGGAGCCCTCTGCTTCTCCGGAGCGGCGTTCGACCTCCTTTAGGTCCCGGTCCCGCTCTTCCGAGCGTCCGGTGGCCTCGCCGCCTCCGAGGGAGACAAGAGAGGAACAACCTCGCTCGTCTGCCTCCAGATACACCTCGGCGTCCTACGTGGCCAGGTACGCGAGGGAATCTGAGTGGAGAGAGCGCCCGGCCTCCTATCGGTCGCATTCGCCATCGTACCGGGATCGGTACCATCGTGGCCCGAGTCGCTGGGAGACCTTCCGGAGGTCCCGGTCACCTCGTCGACAGCGCGAATCGCGCTCGCCTAGAGGGGACGAGGCTCGGTACCGTCGACGCCGAAGCCGATCTCCGTCGGACCGCCGCTCCTTCAGCCGCTCTCCCTCTCCTCGATATCATAGGGCGAGGGAGCCTTCACCACGGTATCGGGCGATATCGCCACCTCCTAGGGTCACGGCAACGGCGACGCGCCCTACGGAGTCGGTGGTGACTGAGCGGGCTACGACGACGTCAGCCTGCCAGACTACCCCGGTCACCACCAAGAGGGTGAAGTCAGTGGTCAGCCATCCCAAGCGGGACGCTGCTGCTACCACCGCCCCGGCTGCGGAGAAGCCTAGGAAGGCAACACCTGCGGCGACGAAGGAGCCGGAAAGCGAGCGGCGAGAGGACTCACCGAGCTCGGAGTCGTACGACTCGAGCGCGGAGTCAGAGGTGTCTGAGGCGGCCTCACAGGAGTCTCCTCCGCTGGGATTCGGGGACCCGATCCCAGATTCTGCTCCAGAGGACGTCCACCAGTTCTCTGCGATGCTGCTCCGCATGGCCACTACCCTCGGCCTTAAGATCGCCGATGCGGAGCCGGAGGACGACGATCCAGCCTTCTCCGTCTTCGAGGAGAAGCGACCTTCCACGGCCCCGCTGCCTCTCCTGCCCCGGGTATCCAGACTGGTGAAGGCCGCCTGGGATAGACCGGCCTCGGCTCAGCCGATACCGCAGCGGTTAGAACACCTCTACAAGGTGCAGAAGGATAACGCCGGTTATCTCTTTAATCACCCTGTACCGAACTCTGTGGTCGTCGAGTCGGCACAGACAAAGGGCTCCGGCAGGCAACATACCACCCCGCCGGACAAGGAGGGCAGGATGTTGGACGCCTACGCAAGGAGGTTCTATTCAGCTGCCTCCTTGCAGATCAGGCTGTCCAACACTCAGGCTTGCCTCGCGGCATACCTGAAAAAAGTGCTCGATCGCCTGCAACCGGCGATGGAGGCGGTACCGGAGGACATCCGCCAAGCCTCCTCCGTGATCTTCAATGAGGCTATCTCCATCGCTCGGCACCAGATGGCCTCCTCCCGGCACGCAGTGGAGATCGCCTCCCGGGTCATGGCGGGATCCGTCGGCCTTCGCCGCCATGCTTGGCTGCGACCGGCCGACATCCAGGAGGACACCAGAAGGAGGATTGAAGATCTCCCCTTCGACGGTGAAGGCCTATTCAATTCGTCCACAGACGAAGCTTTGGACAATCTTGTCAAGGCGAGACTGACCGCAAAAAAGATCGGGCTGCAGCCGGCCACGCAGGCCCGCAGGGCCTCCACCTTCCGCCCATCCTGGCGACGATCCTCCACCTCGTCGTTCCAGCGTTCGGCCCAGTCTGGACAGTCGAGACCGTCCTCCGGCTCATCGGCCAGACGCACGATTAGGCGGCGCCCGGCTTCGTCGAAGAAGTCCTCCTCCGAGACAAAGTCTCGGTTTTGACGTGCCTGGCAGGACCCACCAATACCCACTCTTCAGCCTACCATCAGCGCTCGGAGACCGACCGACTCTCGCTCGACACCTAGCGGAGTGGCAATGTGTCACTACGGACTCTTGGGTGCTTTCCATCGTCCGTCTTGGCTACGCCATCGAGTTTCTCAATCCTCCTCGAGGCGTTTACTACTCCACGCCGTCGAGTCCGGCCCTCCTGGAAGAGATCCAATCCCTCCTCCAGAAAGGGGCGATCGAGAGGCTCCCGCAAGAGGCCAAGACCACCGGCTTCTTCTCCAGGTACTTCACGGTACCGAAAGCCGACGGTACCCTCCGGCCGATCCTAGACCTCAGAGGGGTGAACTACTACATCCGCCCCAAAAGGTTCAAGATGGTCACGATACCGTCGATCCTGCCCTTCCTACATCGAGGGGACTGGTTCGCCTCCATCGATCTCCGAGACGCATACTTCCATATCGCCATTCGCCCGCAGCACAGACGGTACCTCCGCTTCGCAGTTGACGACACCTGTTACCAGTACAAGGTGCTGCCGTTCGGACTCTCGACTGCCCCAAGGGTCTTCACCAAGTGCATGGCCCCGGTGGTATCCTACCTGCGGACGAAGGGCGCTTCCGTCTTCCCCTACCTCGACGATTGGCTGTTGGTGGCGTCCTGCAAACAGAGACTTTACCACGACGTCCACATGACGTTGTCACTCCTGACCCGCCTTGGTCTACGAGTGAATCCGAAGAAGTCCCACCTCGAGCCGGCGAGGATCTTGGACTTCATCGGGGCGACGCTCGACTCGACCTCCGCCAGGGCGTACCTACCAGAGTCTCGAGCACAAACCTTGATCCGGGCCGCCGCTCACGCTCGTACGGCCCCGACGTTATCTGCGAGAAGCGTCCAGCAGCTCTTGGGCTACATGGCTGCGACGACCGCTGTGACATACCTCGCCAGGCTGAGAGCAAGACCTCTTCAACACTGGTTCGTCCGCATATTCGACCCCCTGCGAGACGAACAGACACTCCGACTGCAGCTGCCGGGAGACGTCCGCTCATCCCTCCGATGGTGGCAGTCGCGACGCAATCTCATGTCAGGCATGCCTTTCCAACAGCCGACACCGAAGGTGACGGTAACGACCGACGCCTCCCTGTATGGATGGGGTGCCCACTGCGGCGATCTCAGAGTCCGCGACAGATGGACCGACGACGAGACCGCTCTCCATATCAACGCGCTGGAGCTGCTCGCCGTCTGGAAAGCCCTACGGGCGTTCCGCCATGCCGTGGCGGGGCGCACGGTCCTGATTCTGACGGACAACACCACCGCCGTCTGCTACATCAACAGACAAGGTGGGACTCATTCCACGACCCTGCTCGACATCGCGCTCGACCTGTGGGAATGGTGCATTCGCCTGCACACGCATCCCGTGGCGGTTCACCTGGCCGGGCAGGAGAACACCACGGCAGACGCCCTCAGCAGGGACACCTCATCCCATCACGAATGGTCTCTCTCCGGAGAGGCGTTCAGACTGATTCGGGACCGCTGGGGCGAACCATCGATCGACCTCTTCGCGACCAGGGAAAACGCGAAGTGTCGCCGATTCTGTTCCAGAGCGGGCCACGATCGCGCCTCCATCGGGGACGCTTTCCAGTTTCCGTGGACCGGGGAACTCCTCTACGCGTTCCCGCCGTTCCCGCTGCTCGGCCGGACGATATCGAAGATCCTCGCCGACCGAGCCGACGCGATCCTGGTAGCCCCGTACTGGCCGAGGCAACATTGGTTCGCACCCCTGCTACAAGCCGCACGAGACGACCTGCTCCGGTTGCCACCGACACCGGACCTGCTCTCCCACTCCGGCGGCCGAGTCCTCCATCCGGACCTGCCACGCCTGGCCCTCCATGCCTGGAGGATATCGCACTAGACGATCCCGTGCTCGGTACCGTCCTCGTCGCGGCCAGGAAGGAATCCACCCGTCGCAACTATCAATACAAGTGGCGACGCTTCCTGACCTTCGCTAACGAGAGGAGTGAGCCGGTATCGCCCGCGGGGCTCTCGACCGTCCTGCACTTCCTCCTGCACCTCCGGCAACAGGGCCTGGCGTTTCCATCCCTGAAGGTGTATCTCTCCGCGATCGTGGCATACCAACCGCCACGATCTGCTGCCTCGGCCTTCTTCAGGAACGATACCGTTAAGCGGTTCCTGAAAGGACTTCATCATCTCTACCCGCCGGTATCGCCGCCGCTACCGCCGTGGTCCCTCTCGCTGGTGCTCTCGCAGCTGACGAAGCCGCCCTTCGAGCCAATGGCGACCTCGGATGACAGGCTCCTGACAATGAAAACTGCCTTCCTGGTAGCGGTGACCTCAGCGAGGCGAGCGGGTGAGATCACAGCTCTTCGTTCCGATGAGCCCTTCACGGTCTTCCACAGGGACAAGGTGGTCCTGAGACCTGACATCTCGTTCCTGCCAAAGGTGGTGTCCAGTTTCCATCTCAACCAGGACATCATCCTGCCTGCCTTCTTCCCGAACCCGACGACACCGTTGGAGCGGTCCCTCCACTCCCTGGACGTGCGTCGGGCATTGGCTTTCTACAAGGACAGGACTGCTTCCTTCCGACAGACGCCGCATCTCTTTGTTTGCTATGGGCGACGTCGGAGGGGCCTAAAGTGTCCACCCAGCGCTTCTCCAAGTGGGTGGTGAGGACTATTGAACTGGCGTATGAGCTCGCGAGGAAGCCTCCGCCAGTCCTGCTTCGAGCCCACTCCACCAGAGCTGTGGCTACTTCTGCGGCCCTCCTGCGAGGAGTTGACCTGCATGAACTCTGCCGTGTGGCGACCTGGTCCCAACCATCGACCTTCGTGCGCCACTACAGGCTCGACTGCCGGTCGCGCAGAGATGCCCGGTTTGGACGTGAGGTGTTGGCTTCCGTGCTGTAGGACCTGACCCGCCGTCCGACCGGTAAGCTACACAGTCTCCTAGTGTATGAAGGCACAGAGACCACGAAGAAGAAGAACAGGTTGCTTACCTGTAACTGTGGTTCTTCGAGTGGTCATCTGTGCCATCATACACACCCGCCCTTCCTCCCCTCTTTCTCAGGTCCCTGTAGGTTCTACGGCGGACGACAGAACTGAGGAGAGACCGTTGCTCGGCGGGAGGAGCATGCGCAGTACCGGCGTGGGGGAGGGGTTCCCGCCAAGCGAACAAGCTCTAGAAGTTTCCGAACGCTACTGCGCAGGCGCTAAAGCTCCTAGTGTATGATGGCACAGATGACCACTCGAAGAACCACAGTTACAGGTAAGCAACCTGTTCATACTGCATCACACGTTTCTGAAATGCTGGGAGTAAGCAATTTGAAAGATACAGGGAACTGGGACAGACCGAAAGAAAGAGGAATTCTATCCAAAGGGTTTATTTGAGACATTTAGTAACTGTTTTTCTCCTTAATCTGTTACAGATAGTTCTTCAAACACTGTTGGCCTTTGCAGTTACCTGTTATGGGATAGTACATATTGCAGGAGAATTTAAAGACATGGATGCAACTTCAGAGCTAAAAAATAAGTATGTTTCTTTTTCTCCTTTCTTTCCACTGCAGTTACAGCTTCCCTTACTGCGTTGCTCATGATTGCTTTTCCAGTAGCCTTACAGAGCTATTGAGGGAAGTGTGGGCCCTCTCCCTCTCCAACTCAACTATAGGAAAAGTTGGCAGCTGTTTGCCATCCTATAGTGCTGCAGTTTGCTCTGCTGGGCTGGGAGAAGTTTGGGTAAAGTTACAGGAAATCTGGCCTTGGTTGCATGAGGTTATTGTACGATAGAGCTATGAGTGCCTTCTCATCATTATGGCTGGACTGGACCTTCATCATTAGGGACAGCGTGTTATTAAATACCATTTGCTGAAGGGACAACTACATAAGAGGGCCACACACCCCTCCCTGTCTATGGTGGGAGCCAGGATACTAGGCTAAAGAGATTTTTTTATCTGATTCAGCAACAGAGCTGCACTTATCATGAGAAGAGCCAGTGTCAAATTTCCCAGAAAAGAGTAAGGCTATTGGAAGAAGAGGTACTAGAGCACTGCTGTGAATGGAGGATGAGAGTGAGGAATTGAGATTTAAGTTAGAGACTTGCATCAGATCCTTTAAACATCTCTGTACAATGCTAGTTGTGGTAGACAGTAGATGGGGATCTGTTCATAGAGCCATGCATGATTTGCAGTAGGCCAGGAAGGAATTTTGGACTCACAGGTGTCTACAAAATCCAGTAATTGCCCTCCTTTTGCACTGGGCTGCCATTGGCAAATCCCAGATCCTCGTAAAAATGAAAGAGAACCTATAATCCTGAAGGCTGACTACTGAAGGGTTGTGGCAGTTTACCACAGTTCAGTGTATGTAGAACCTGTTTTTTCCCAGGTGAGCTGATTATCAACTCATTGTTATGACTCATTGTTAATTGCATTCTCTCCCTTCTGTTTCTCTTTCATTTTAAGGACATTTGACACATTAAGGAATCATCCATCCTTCTATGTATTTAATCACCGGGGCAGAGTATTATTCCAGCCCCCGGACACTGTCCATTCTTCCTCCAGCCAGGATGCTTTGTTGTCCAGCACATCACTGAAATTGCGAAAACTTGAACCTCTCCGCCGTTAAGATTTTTACAGATGATTCTAAAAATAGAACAGGACACTGAGCTATAATATTTGAGTTGGGGATGTAAACACTTTTTTTTTAATTTCTGGAGCAGTATTTATATTGATCTTCCAGACTTTATAAGATATATATATATATAAATATATATATAAAAAAATATTGAAAAGGACCTTCTTTGAACACTGTTAATGACAATTACTGAATTGTGAATTGGCAAGCAGTATAAGTTATTGCTAGAATTATGCTGTGAAAAATACATCTTATCTTTCATCCATTAAAACACTATTGGGGTTGATTCACTGAAAACAATTTCTGTATTACCAAAAAGCAAATGATGGTTTTTGATGCAACAGATAAGCACAGAGAAAGAGGGTATTGGCTTGTGCTATGTTGTTGAATGCGGAGGAAGGGGGCATCAATGTGCTATTCCCCTCCCCATTGATGGAAGACAGATGATTGTGTTTTTTTCTAAATGTCTTTGGCACTTTGGGCTGAAGTATTGGGGCCACTGTGCTACCTGAGCTCAACGGCAAGGTGGAGCCATTCAAGACAGAGTGTTTCTACTAAGGTCTCAACCTGAAGTGTCAGCAGGAAACAACAGCTTCCTTTGCCTGTTGCTCAGTGTCCTTGAGCTGTCTTGAAATACTCACAGGTTTCGAAGAGAGATGGACTGTTTCTCACAAGCGATCACAGTGACTGAGGAATCTCATCAACCACCAGGGGAAGGGTGTTGAATAAAGACAGATGTAACCCCTTCTGCTTTTTTTTTAACTTCAGGAGCCCTCCACTTGTAACCTGTGATCTGACTCTGTGCTACAGGTAGTGTGAAACAACAGGAGCACTGCGTGGCTGAGGAGTTTATGCCCAGGCAAGGGGAGGAGAGCTTGAATGAATGAATGGCTTGTAACTGCCAGGTACCCTCAAGGAAAGGTTGCAGGCTGCTTATGTTCCTCTTGTTCTAATGTTCAGGTTTCTTGGGGGGTTTGCCTCCCACTCTTAAGGATGCATTTTTCTTTCAGTTCCTGCCATTTGAATGTGTGCTGTCTTATTGGGAAAGCAGAGGAGAGTTTGTGGTTCATGAAGAGGAGGGCTGCTGCATTCCTCTTTGCCCAATTGAACGTGTTTGACTTGTTTTTCCTCACTGCGGCGTTCAGTCTTTCTGCTAGTGGCATTTGATCGCCAGGGAAGATTTCTTCATGAATCCTCAGCCTTAAAGTGCGTGTAGGTTCCTGTCAATTTACTAAATGTTAGTTCCCTCCATTGGATTTCCACAGGAATCAACTGGTTCCTGCAAGTGACCAGCAGTGCAGGAAATTTGTCTTCTGGCCTTCAAGGCATGTTGAAAATGTTTCTCCCAGAGAATGGTTCTCTCTGCTGGGAGAACAAGGAATGTGCCCTCTACCACTTGTGAAGTGCAGTGTCACTATATTGCTGCGTTATTGGTGCGCCTCTAGTAAAACAGTCTGAACACACAGTGGTGTCTGGTCGCCTTCTCACAACTAGTGTACTGGTCCTCCCATCAGTTCCAGCCAGCAAAGGCAAAGAGTGGAGTCATAGTCCAACCAGTCTAGAGGCTGGGGAAGTCTTGTATACTATTGTTGTTGCCATTTCTTTTTCCTACAGCAGGAGTGGAGTTTGTGTGGCCCTCCAGATGTTGTTGACTACACTTCCTGTCTGCCCTTGCCACTCTTAGGCAGTGGCAAGGGATAATGGGATGGGCAGTCCAGTAACTCCTGGAGAGCAACAGTTTCTCCTTTCCTGTTCTTCATAGAAGTTATCTCAGAACAAGCAAAGCACAAAGGAAGGACTAGGTACTGAAGCTTTGATAAGGATGGAGAAGATGTGGGCCTTGTTAAAACGAACCAGACAGCCCATCCAGTTGATTTCAGTATTCTGGTCCTTCCTGTGAGTAGGTGGTGACACTTTCATCTAGCCTTGTGTTCAGTCCTGCCTGCCACCTAAGAAGGGACAAATTGATAGTATTAGCATAGGGAGAACAGACTGCTGTCAGACATAATGCTTTCTCTTTTCTCCAGATAGAGCAGTAATGCTCCAATTTGTGCTGAAAAGCAAGTGGTGGTTAGCACTGGAGTCTGTAAATTTTGGGGGCTGCTCTATGTGACTGTCTGCTGTAATACGTCCTTTGAGCTTAGTGCAACCTAACATCATTCTGCATCAGTATACTTACTGACAAAGCTTCAGCTAAGTTCTCCTGGCCCAGTAGTACTGTTCTCTCAGGACGCCCTGATCTTAATTTGGTGTGATCTTAGATGACTTGAGCCTACCTTGATGGAAGACACTCTTATAACCCCATTCTCAGTATGCAAATACACAGAATTGCTGCGAGACAGGAGATAAATGCTTGCCCAAATCCATTCCACAAAGCAGTCTTTAACGTTGCACGAAATCCCCTGGTTTAAAGAAACTTAGGACTAGTGATTGTTTTAAGGCTGATGAACAGAGCTGAAGTGAACTAAAATTCTTGGAGGCTTTAAAAATTCAGACCAGCATGAATGATGAGATAGGGCTGTGAGAAGGAAACTGGATAGTTCTAAAATGCCAGTTTGCCCCTTCCGAGTTTTGCTTTTTATTACCACTTTGTAGAAAAGTTATTTCAAGCAGTGCTACTCGCTTATTAGCCAATCACCTGTGAGCTGAGTCAGAACCTCCTTTTTACATTGGCACAATTACACTGTGGTGGATGACTGATACAAAATTGGAGTCTTGCTCCAGTTGGCAAACTTTTTCTTCCTCATTCTCCTTCTGTACATGTTATAAAGGTTGAACCCACTGAAGTTCTTTTTGGGCTGTTTTAAACTTGCAAGGAGTAGCTGCCTTACCCTTTCAGCATCAATGTTTATTTCTCAAGTGTGCAAACTTTTTTTCTCTCCTTTTTGATCTTGCAATGTCTAATAAAGGAGTAATATTAAAGTGTATTGGTTATGAATTATTTCTGCAGAAGCTGTTCCCTCTTTCAAGTGCAATCTTGTCTAGAAAAAGGCCACAGACAACCCCCCACCCCCCAAGCTGAAGGATTCCAGTAAAAGCAAATGCAAGTCATTAAGTGTTAAGTGTTAAGCAGTCCAGTGTCACAGTTCCCATGGAGGTGGTTTGAGGGCAAGTCTCAGAATCATGCAGTAGAATAAGCACAGTTCATGCAGCAGGACTGTATGAACTGAATTTGCTACAAAGAGCCCACAACCGTTTTTGGAAAAAGTGGTTCCGGGAAGCATCTTGTGAGCTTTCTTCCTGACCTGGCAACTTTATGAAGGGTTAAAAAAAATAATCAGGGCTATAGTTCAGTATTCTAAGCTATGGGGCTACACTACAAAGCAATACAGCTCCGAAGGATTTTTACCACCTCAGTTGTTTGAGACAGAAGTCTACCACATGGTAGGTGCTTTCATCGAACAAGATGCTGAATTAAAGCCATTGACTGGGAGGCTGACAGCATCAGTTACGGTTCCACCTGGTGTAGGAGAGAACAAGAGATCTCAACCTTTGAGCCTCCAGGCTTTTTCTGCTTCCACCTCCCACTGACCAAGCTCATGGGGGTTCAAAGAATCAGAAATCCAAAATGTAGGGAGACCCAAGCCCTTGGGAGCCACCTGTGAATAAATAATGCAAATTATCTTTGGGAGCATTCAAGGGCACGCTAGCTGATAGTTTTACCTCTGAATGCAATAGGATTATAATGTTCCTCCCTCCCTTATATTGGTGGTAGTGAACTGCACCCCTTTGGCGTTAGATTCACGTTTCGAAAGGGCACATTTGCTGGCCAGCCATTACTAGTGTGAATGTGCCATTAAGCTGCCTGTCCAGTCCCAAAACCTCTGATTAAAAAAAAAGGCCCCAAAAGAAATTTATGTAGAACCCCAAGTCAGAAGACAGACACTTACCAAGGGTGTATTAACTTAGAATGAAAAAATAGTTACACAGGTATGGGAAAGTAGGATAATTATATTTCCTGAGTTATCTCCTGTAATAACTTGATTCTCTAACTTTTCTCCCTTGAGATCTTGAGGACAAAGCACCACAGTTGAAGACTGTACCTCACTGTAGGAAAACAAGAGAAACTGCAGATATCATTAAGCTGAGTTTTATTTTTAGAACTCACTGGGGCACTGCTTTGCAAGTTTCTTCTACTGTGCATACGGGAGAGCCTTTTACCCAATTCATTAGGGACCTCTATCATATACAGCAGTTTGTGTTCTGCTTGCACTCGCAGAATAATCTGTGTTAATCAATACAGAGCTAGCCAAATCAACACAGTGCGTTTGGTAGGTTGATACTGTATGCAGAACCTGTCGTTTGAGGACGCTTGTAAGGATATACTGCAAGTTACCCAATGGTCATGGAAGGTAAAATCATCAGAGCCTGTTTTCTGTTTCTCAAAGGTGCGAGTCTTCATGATTAAAAACGTCATCTTGGGAGTGCTCTCTCACTATGGAAATGCTATCAGCCTGTTGGGCCACATTCTAGAACAGGGATGGTAACTGAACAGTCCTCACAGTGCTGCTGAACTGCAAATCCTAGCGTTCCTTACTATTGGCTTCACAACCAAAGGCTAATGGGGGCTGCAAGCCAACATTATTGAAAGTTTATCTCGAAAATACCCACCCCAACAACATCTAGAAGGCCACATCCATTTTCCCATGGAGGGAAGGGTAATCAAACAGCCCTGAAAAATGTGAAGTTTGGGACCTACTCTACAGGGCTCCCTCTCTCACCATCTTTCTACTCTTCAAATTCATGTCCACGAATGGCCCTCCTCTACTACCATTACGCCAAAGGAAATGAAGGAACCCATGCTGTAGAGCAGCACATGGCAAGGATAACTGAAAGGCACAGACAGGGCCACCTTGGAGTCACACTCAGCCACTGTTTCACCATTTTGTCGTCTCAGGACTGGCTTTTAGAGTTGTAGCTGCCATCAAACTTCCTCAAGTCAACACTTACAATCTAAAGCGGACCAGCAAAGTCAGAGTCACTCAGCACAAGCTCTTACTTGAAGCACCGGATCCAAGTTTGTTCTTTCTTTTTCTCTCTGCCATTAAGCCACACCTCTGTCAGAAAACTGGCCATCTGAAACAACTGGGCTTTTATGGCTGTATTGTACCAAGGGCACAAATACACTCTCTGGAATTACAAAAAGCCTCATTCAAAGTTAGTAACGACCAATGTCGTTAATAACGACCAATGTGCAGCTGAGCTGCACCAAAGGAGCAGCTTCATAGCCCTGGTTCACGTCTACCACAATTCTAACACTGCTACAAGAACAACTGAGAGGATGCTTCCCCTTCTCAAAGCCAGAGTGAGCTTCAAAGCTCTTCCTCCCCGTTCTTTGTAGTCCATTCTTTCTCCTCTAGCCTTGGAGAACTCTCCCTGTGGGAGAATGCCTGCACCTCATTACAAACAGCACCCTGAAAGATCTGCTTCTCTTTTTTTTACCAAACCTGACTCCCAACAGCAGGAAAAAAACATCCTTCAAGAGCAGACAAATAAGCTGTGTGGTAAACAGGTGCCAAAGCTGGGTTCTAGCACAATGAAGAAGTTCAAAGCTAGGGCACAACAGACTGGAACTGAAATGGAGAAGCTCCTCTTACTGAAAGAGACCAAGTCATCTGCATAGCTCCACCACTGAACAAAAAGAGGATGTACCAATGCCCAAGTAGCATACTGTGGAGCTTGGTGGAAACCATCCAAATTTTTTAAAAAAAGGCAGGGAGAGGGGGCACAGATGCCCAATCATCTAAAAAGGAAACGGAAGAGGTGTGGTAATAGTGATCAAGCCCAGTTTGTCAGTTAAGTCCTGTGTCTTTTGAATAAAAGACACATTAGTGGTTGCAGTCGATTCCATTTTCAATGTTGTTGGTGTTTTGCTGCGCATCCCCAGTTAACTGGGATAACCAGACCTACTTCTGCAGTGCTCCATTCAGATTACGCACTTCTTAGAAAAATCATAAAATGTTCTTTTTATTATATACAAGTGCTCCAAAAAATCTCTCATATACATGTTTACATATATATACACACACGCACACACAGAGTTTCGATATATCAAAGTAAGGATCTGGTAAACAACACTGTCCAAAATAATCTTTTCTCATATGAACATTTAAAAAGTAAAATATATATATAGCTATATAGACTAGGGAGGAAAAGGGAGTTGTGTTTTTTTAGTTTTATTTAACCCAAAGTTTCCTTTAAGCGCTTCCAAAGCCAAGTCCACGTGAAGAGTCTCCGTCCTCCTCACAAGATGAAAGAGAACTGAAGTCTGGACCTGGGGGAGCCTCGGGCGCGCTTTCATAATGTCTGCAGACAAAAGAGAAGAGAGGCTGAGGTAGGTTGCTTAGTGGCTACCACCGACAGTAGTCACAGGGCTCTTGACAGCTTTCCTCAACCCAGTTTTAGCAGCTCCTTTTAACTCTCAAATTCAATTTACCCTGAAAACTTGTGCCTGGGTCGGCTAGCAGTTCTCGGGAAGTCTCAACTTTCGTGTCTATAGCGACAACATGCACTACAACCACAGAGGGGAATTTCCCCCCTCTCTCCTTTTTATTTTTATTTTTTTTAAGGACAAAGGATCTTTCCAACACAAGTGCAGATAAAGTGTATGCCATCCTTTCTTTAAAAGATTCGACCCGCTGCCTAAAGCAGCACTGTGGCTTTTTTTTTTTTTTAAGTGTCTTAGAGCAAAGGTTCAAATGAGTTAAATTCTCATCACCTGCAGGACAGGGCAGCACTGGGTATTTTTCTCGGCCCATTGAGTGGATCAGGCCCTCCAAAGTGGAGTGGGGAGGGAGGAAGCCACACCTTCCGCAGCAAATCCATCAGGGTCACAGCCCAGTTTCTGGCGAAAGAGGTTCGCAAACGTAAAAACTCCACCCTTCTTCCTCTTCTTCTTCTTCTTCTTTGACTCCAACAGAAAAACTGC